>KK502409.1:3348686-3374735 GCA_000688735.1 Glossina austeni
GGCAACCTTTAACCCAGTGAAATGAAATGATATGAAATGAAATGAAATGAAATGAAGTGAAAGAAGTGCACGAGAACCAAGGGAAAAATAATTTCAAATAAATAAACAAAGCAACGCACACGCATCTAATACATTTTTCGAATCATACTTAGATGAAGTTGTATGTGGCATATGTTGGTATTTGAAAAGTTTCCCAATGAAGTAATTTATTAAGTTGCTATATGGACCCAACCGTCATCCCACTTACTTATATCAAAGTTTAGCAACAACTTCATCAAGATGTGTTTACGAGTTTGCCATGTATGCATGCGAGCGTGATATGCGTATATTTGTGTGTATATATATTTATATATATATATGTGTGTGTGTGTGTGTGTGTGTGTGTGCATATATAAATGGAAGTGCGGTTGTACAAATATCTAGACAACTTGTGTTACTAATCAAATATTTGCAAAATTTTCATAAAATTTGTGGCAATGATTTAGGAAACGAAAAAAAAATTAAAATGAAAAAGAGGAAGAGGAAGAGGAAGAAGGAAAACCAAAACCCCAAAAAATTTTCTGCTAAACTTGATCAGTTTATTGTCTTTTAGTGTGGAAGAAGGATGCAAAGAAAGATATAGAAAAATATTATACCATCACCGTCCCCGCCATACAAAGATAGTGAATGAGCTAAAAGCTTTACTTCGAACACCCTTACAAAAGTAGTAAATTAATTCTCTTAAAAATTGTAATTGAATTTATAATAAAGTGTATGTACGACAAACGAAAACAGAAAACTTATAAAAACGAAAAATAATAATAATAATAATAATAAAATGTAAATATATTCTAAATGAAAATAGATTAGACGCTATAAAGAAAAACCGAGGAGGTGCGATGTAAATAACAGACCGAAAGAATTCACTTAACTTTTGTGAAAATGTGAAAAAAAACTACTTCAAAATATTCATAATAAAATTTTCGAAATTTATTTTCTCTAACACATTCACAACATCGATCGATTGATTTTATTTAATTGAACAAATTTTTTTATGACATAAACTTATTTCGCTTGCAAGACTATTATTATTATTATTATTATTATTATTATCTTTTTTCTTAGTCTATGAAAGGCGGATAAATTTCATTCATAAAATTTTATCCAGTCAAATGTATAATTCACAATGACTTCGTGCGGAAGTTTAAGAGATAGAAAAGTTTTGTTGTATTATTATAACTGATCTATCCCTTCCGGAGTAAGCGATACTTTTAGCGATGCAAGGCAACCGTTTGCCAACTTAGGCCGCTTCCAATTGCTTATGAACAGTAATTAATCGATTGCAGGCCCGTGTTTGGTGACTGGAAATGATAGCAAGTGAAGATTCGTTTCAAGTCATGCATCTCTCTAAGTATTCTCTGAAAAATATCAGTAAACTTTTCTGCTGTCACTTGAAGCACGACATCTCATATGTTTAGTAGTTGTGCGTGTGACCGTATGACGACATCTGTCGAAATCCCAAGTCATTGAAAATATTTATGATCGGACATGCTCGTGATGAAATATCATGGCCTCGCTATTGAGCAAATCTGAATGCTTTAGCTCCGCTCATCCGCTCATTAGTCACACTATTTGCTGATGGTAGACAGCTCAAGCCCACCGAAATGACTCAAAATTGTTTTTGCTCTTATGAGATCAAACGTGCAGCCGATGGCGTTTAAGTTTTTGAAAAATTTCATCGTCTTTATGAACGGTTGGTCGTCCAGAGCGTGACATATTTATACCCTACACCACTTATGCTACAGTTAATATAGACTCATCTTTTATTAATTCGATCGATTTGGAATCATAATCTGCATTGACACAAGTCTGTCTGTCCGCCTGTCTGTCTGATGTCTGTCCGTGTATACTTGCGTTCAAGCTACACGTCGTAGTTTTTGAAATATTTTGATGAAATTTGGTACAGTCACGTGTTTTGATCCAAGGACAAATGCTATTGAAAATGGTTCGGATCGATCCACTTTTTCACCCAATCCCCATATGAAGCCTTATATGGAAAAAAAATTGCAATTTTAAAAATTTCACCACAAAAGTATTATATTATTCCGCATTCATTAGTATGAAAACTTTGGACCGGTTGGGGCAATTCTTGAACCCCCTCTCGTATAACGGGAACTGAAATTCATATTACAAAAAGGCATCAATGCTTCGTGATGAAAATTATATCATAATAGTAGTTTAACATAAAAAAATTAACTGCACGAAATTTGGGCTATCTCGGCCTGCCTTTTGACCCACAATACGACTTTCATGCAAAAATGAACTCTACGAAATCTACACCATCTACGCCTAGTACTAAATCTTGCCCTATGTAATGATGAAATTTGTATCACATTAGGTTGCGTTTTGGACCCGCTTCCCCATAAATACGCACTTGAAAAGTATGCCTTTATATAGAAACGAAATATAATTTTTGTGTTTTATAATAAAGAGAAGAATTGTATAAGACAATGTTGTGTAGGAGCATTTAATGCTCAGCGTTGTCCGACTATAATGTTCTTATTTGTTTTAATATCGAAATTGGAAATTGGAAAATGGAAGGGAGCCAATCGTTTATCTCTTGCCGATCTTGATAGATCTTCTTCATCATAATCCCCACAAGTTTTTTTGAAAAGCTTTCGCTTTGATCGATGTGATAGTGCAAGATATAGTGAACTCTTTAGAATTCTGGATCAGTTTCAAAATGCAATTTGGACAACATCACAATTTTTTTTTTTTTTTTTTTGGTTATCTATGTTATGTCACTTTACACACCCGTCTAGTATTCAATGCTTGGTAGAATGGGTTAACGAAAAACTGTATATAATTGTTGTTAGTGAATTATTCGAAAAAGTGAATTAATGCTTGGGGAGATTACAAAAGTAAAAACCGATGCCTTTATCTATCTTGAGGAAAAAGTATATTTCTTTTTATACCCTGCACCGTTTGTAGGACAAGTAGTAATTAAGTTCGCGCGTACGTATGCCACATCCAGAAGCAATTGAGATAATTGCCAATTGCCAATCTAAACTTCTCAATCCGTCCGTCAGTCTGTCAGTCCATCAGTCTGTCAGTCTGTCAGTCCGTTTACTCATCCAATTTCTGGTATTACCCTATACGCTACAACTTTTGACACATTTTGAAGAAATTTATTGCACCGATGAGTTTTAAGTCAAGAGCGAACGCTATTGAAATTGATTTGAATCGCAGCAATTTTTCGACCACTTTCCATACAATGCCCTATCTTGAAAAGTCTTTATATGAATAACTGTAAGATAGTGTAGGGTATTTAAGGATGGGGCGTGGACGACTATTATAATATTTTTATTTGCTTTGCATATTTCCATTCCATTCCATTGGCATTATCAAAATGAGAAGAGAAGAGCAAAAAAAAAGAAAAATTTCTATTATTTTATATCTTCTCGCCTCTTATGTCCGTGTAAGATGGCATTTATTGATTTTTAGCCCTTAGTAAGAGTATCCTCTGTCAGTCCTGATTTCGCTCATTGCGTTCTCAGTAAATTACTTTAAAGTGATGTTTGGCAAGCTGTTGCTCTGCGTTCCAAGTATTTACCTATGATGAGTAAATTGTAATTAAAATTAAATCGAAAACCAATTGGTTATGCTTAAAGCAATTTCATTACATATATCTACAGTTTCGCATGAAAAGTTACTCATTAAAAATATATACACACTTATATGCACGGGAAAATTCTTTAGCAATATATTTGGGTTAAAATTTAATTATCGAATAGCAATTAGGGTGACGAAGTTCATTAAGAAAAGTCAATAATCAATTAAATATATTTTTCTGAGAGAACACGAATAGCAAGAAATTTAAAACTTACATACTGGCTGGCATACTGGATTATGACCGTCTGAATTGAATGGATAACAAAAGCGACACGAATATGCATCTAATTGAATGTAAGTCGAGAAAGATCGGTATATAATTTCTTTTACGTTTTTTCTCTTTTCGGGTTAATTATAAAGATGTGATGGGCAGGCAGTCTGATCGACATTATTTCCATACAAATTTTTTCGTATGTCTTCTGAGAGTGACAGTCGTTTTTAGCTTCAGATAAATAATTTCATTTTGACACTTTTAATATTTAATTTGCTTTTTGGTTATCTGACATCAGGCAGAATAGATTTTACTTATGTGTATTTGCTGCGTGCAAAAAAAAAAAGAAAAAGCACAAAAACTCTGGTTTTTTAAACTGCCATCGATAGCTGTAAGCTCGGTACTCGACACGTCGACTCGATAACAATCTTCGTACAATTTAACAATTTTTTTCAATGCACAACACGTTCAAGCATGCCAACATTATCTGTCCCATGTCCACGACATGAGAGTATGATAAGAGAAACCGCTGTGTTACGTATGTATGACTGTAAGTACCTAAAAGATTAATGTTAACAGTGACTTATAAAAACATGGCGGTCTTCAAGAAACCAACGACAGATAGATACTGCGTTCAATTGTTAGAGCTCCATTGGACTTTTCTCTTCGTCTTCTTCGTGAGATCAGATAATCAGAGAAAAGGGTAAAAGTAGAAAAACAACTAATGGGCGAATTCTATCGGCAAATAGTCATCATAACGTCATCTAAGCAAGGCCAGCTGCAACAGTGAAGCACTTTTGCTTCAAAAGTAAATCCATCGTTGGCAATGGGAAATATGGATTAAGTCTTATTTTCAGTTCCTTTCAATTCCGAAATGTAATTCTTTTGCGCTTTTTACAGCAAACATAGCATAGAAAGCGATCTGAAGCAGTTTAGCTGTCCAATTTCGATCGACCCTCAATCGGCAGTCGGCCGACTGAACAGCAACCGACGAAAATCGTCCCAAGCGACTAAAGTAGTCAGTACACTAAGGCAGCGGTAACTTGTAAATTAATTGCCAGCATGTCATGAAATTTTTACACCCGCTGTCTAAAGTTTTTCAGTATCTACTATCTGTCAGATCGGAAAGTTGCTTCTTCGGACCCAATTTGGAATCTACATTGGACCGAAGGGGACCATAGGCGCGGCGGGTATAGAAAAGCCCAGGGGCACCATGGTTGCTCTTTCGGTAGGCTAAGTTACGGCCGTCTGGTTGTTCGTTAAAGCTGTTCTTTTAATTGCAACGGTGTGAGGAGTGTCACTGAGCCAAAAGTATAGAAACCCTCCCACCTACTACCTCCCACGAACTAGCTAGTTCAGCAAAGACACATATATCGGTGTCATACGCCTAAAAGTCTCCTAAAGTGGCACTTTCGAGTAGGCCTAAAGTCTAATGCAGTTAATAGTTTTCTATAGACAGACAGGAAGGATATAGGACAGAGAGAAGGAGATATCGTCACATATAAGTGGCATACATACAAAAGGTATGCAGAAAAAGAAAATAAAATTGCAGTCGTTTTATGTGATTTTGTGGGCAATAAGCAAAAGTAGGCGTGTATTAAAACTTTATAATTTTTTCATTTATTGTTTATTTATCGTTTGTTATGCTGGCAGTGATGGCTCGTGTCCTTATATGTTCCTTAATATAGAGTTCTGAAGTGTTCTTGAGAGTGTTATCGGAAGAATACATTTTTTTGCATTTTTATGTTTACATTGAATGCCAAATTTGTTTGAATGTTTGTGATTTTCGTTAAACAATAAATTGAGTTTAGATGGAGTATATATTATGGAACTAGATATTGGTTATATCGTGCGAATGTGCGTCAATTTATTTCTGTTCGCCGCCATTTCCTTTAATTGTATTTAAATAACAAGTGAACAAATTGGCATTAACCGAAAGCTGGTGCGTGAGTATGGTGTGTGCATAGCAAAAAGCAAGCAATTTACTTAATGACCATAATATTTGTTAAATCAACAAACAAGCAAACAAATAAACCTACTACTAACGGAGACCGTCTGTGTGCAAACAAATAGCAAACAGTGAACAAATGTATATATATATATATATATATATGTATATATGTACGACCCAATGAAACAAGCAAATGTACACATAAATAAACGGCTAACAAACCGACCATACAAACGAATAATTATACACGGTCGAGCATACATCAGAAAACCAAAGCAAATCGTACCATCGAGCAATAAAGTACTCAAAAAGTAAATGTATGTAAAAGGAAGAAAGAAAAAAATGTTTCATCACCACAACTGCAACACCAACAGCAAAGCGCAGAACTTTTAGCAGCAGTAACTTTATTTGTTGCTTTAGTAATTATGAAGATCGTTGCTTACATTACCCGTTAGTTTTTATAATGATGGTACACGTATGTAATATATATTTATATATATATATATATATATATATGCATTTATATTCATATTCATATCATATATATATACATATATATATATATATATATATATATATATATTATTACGGGATAGAGGGTTGAACTGCGATATTCACATCCAGTTGAGTTTAGCCCAAGGGATTATATTGTTTACCATAAATACGAAAATCGATTTCACCATCTCTGTCTGTCTGCCTCGCTATCTGTCCGTCTGACTGCCTGTCTGTTTGTCTGTCTGTCTGTCTGTATGTCTATCTGTTTGTCTGTCTGTCTGTCAATCGTTTTGCCAGGTACAGCATTATAACTCAGCGCTACATTTTCCAAATTGCTCGCTTAATTAGGCAAAGATTTTCGAACTGACCAATTCACTCTTCACTCTTCAACATTGTGCTTTATGGAATGGAATTCATCGTTTTGTACATATGTATAGTGTTTGATGTTGTGTCGTTGTGACTTGAAGAAAGTTAAATGCATATTAGTGCAGAACAATCTTAAGAATACTAAATCAATATTGAAATTATTGTGAGATTTGCATAACATTTACAAATATTTCTAATCTGCGGATAATTTAGTTTGGTACGAGGTAAATAAATATTATTATGAAAGTCACGTACGCAAAGTTAATTGAAATAAGAAATAAATTAATTAAAAATTCTTTTAGTTAATATTTGAAATTTAATTACAATATTAATAATAATAATAATAATAATAATAAAATATAGAATATTCTTCGGTTTACATATTATGTGCATAACATATTTTTGCATAACAACAACGCTTCCCATGCAGCTTTAAATAAAAAATATTCCAAAGATACAACATATGCTAACGTTTGTAAAAGGAAAGCGATTGTGTATTGAAAAAACAAAAAAAAAAAAAAAAATCAAAAAAGAAAACTCGCACACAAATATATATATATATATATATATATATATATATATATAAAGTTTAATTCATATGTATGGGAACGTACGCCTGTTGTGTGCACATACTTAAGCGTACATAGATAGAGAGAGAGAGAGAGAGAGAGAGAAAGATAGAGATAGAGAGATAGAGAGATAGAGAGATAGAAAACATTTATAAGCCAGTAATCATTCGCTATTCATTAGATAGACGAGAGTTATTTATTTGCGATATATGTGTGCCAAACTAATTACAATAAAACAACATTTAACCAGCAGCCAACTTTATTAAGTACTTATATATGCATGCAAATAAATACAGTTATAAAATAATACACAAATAAGACGATATACAGACATTTGTATTTGTATGCGAATATAAATAAATACTTCATATAATTATGGCTTCAGTCAGTTTCGCACGCACAACACATCCACCCATTGCAGGCTGTATTAACTGAACAATAAAACTAATTGCAACAGATGACAAACAGAGAAATGTTTATGAATGTTTGCACTTTGTTATGTGTTTATGTAAATTATTTATGTATATATTTATTTATTTATTTATTTATTTTTTTTTTTTGCTTTCTACAATTGGAATAATTAAATAGAAAAAAATCGAAATCTCATTTACTCCTCAGACATAGAGACGATTTAGTTGAATTCTTTACTTCTAAGCTATTTAGCCTATGCCTTAGTTCCAACAGATATAATACCAAATTGGTTTATATATATATATATATATATATATATATATATAATTTATATTGCGCCTATATATCTATCAATCAAGCATAAAGCGATAGCTGGAAGTTCGATAATCGATCAATCGATGATTAATTTTAATTCCATTGACTTTAATTACTTAATTAATTATAAGTACATTATTGAATGTTATTTTTATTTATTTATTTATTTATTTATTTATTTATTTTTTTTATTATATTATTTCCTCTTAAATTTTATACATATTTCGAGAAATTTTCAAATATTTTTACCGCATCCCTGAAGTGACTTGATTTTGATCTCCTTTAGAATATTCATTTACGGTTTGCATAAGTTTTTTCTTGTATTAAAAAATGTTTCAATTTATAAAATTCTGTTAAGGGTATGCGAGCAGATAGAAATCGAAGGGAACAAGATGCAGAAAGAATCATAAATATTGAAGCAAGTCATAGTAATAAGAGCAAAAAAAGCTTTGAAAAAAATAAAATGGTTTTTGAACTCAACTTACGGATACTAAGTTCAATTTTTTTTTTTTTTTTTTTATCAAATTAATTCAGAATATTTACTTTTTACTGTTTTATTTTTCTTTTTCTTTTTGCCAATTAAACAGTCTTAGCCCCTTTTGCATTCTGAAAAGTCTAATGCCACAATTCACTTTAACGATTTTGACTATTTCCGCTGCTTTGGACCGGAAGTGCACAGCTTTGCTTTTTTTTTTTTTTTCAAATCAATTTAGAGCCGTTCCGACAAACCTAAATCTCATCCAAATTTACACAAAATTTGGATTGAATGCATGTTTAATATCAGTTTATCGAATATACCTCTTTTCCCGCCTTTTTGTCGTCTAATCGCTCAGTTCGGACGTCGTACACTATTCCATTTTAGGTATCTGCGATCTTAACTTAGAATGAACGGTGGTAGCTGATGCTTGTGATCTTTCCAAACCATGTCATGGATATAGTCAACAATTTCTAGAATAATGGTTAATATTTTTTATTATAAAGCAATACCGTTTGTTACGCCATAAAAATGTTCTTCTTGTTTTCAAACCTTCAAACTAAATATTTAATCCTGGCGCTACGAACACATCCATATAATTTCATTACTCAATTACGTTAAGGTCCTCAACATCGCAGAAGACCTGCCAAAAGTCATTAGAAGAGGAAGACAACCTTCCCATTTATCTGATATTCCAGTACGTGTCCTTCGTAATCGAGACGTTTATCGCGTTTATTAGATTGCTGAGAGGTCGAAGAGAATTATTCTGTCAAATGTACCTTTTTCGTGAACAGCGCTACAATCTTTTCTCCGGTTTTCGTCCGCAAGAGAGTTGGCAAAGCTTCAGAACAATTTCCAGTTTCCCAAATGTTTAACAATCATTAAAAAAAAAAATGTTATCAAAATGGCAGCTCAGAGTTGTGGGTGCTTATCGTTTCTCCACTGAAGTATTGGTTCGCCATCATCTCTTCCCTATTCAGGCTGCTACGGGCATAAACAATACGAACTATCGTGTGCCTTAGCACAGATATTTTATTCAGAACGTAACTGAAATGTCTGAGTTTCGAAATAAACCACAATTTACTTCAATGACATCGAGTTGTGTTTTTTTTTTTTTATCTCTCTCTTTTTCCAAACTTTCCAAACAAGTATCGCTCTTAATGGGTATCACTTCTGATGAAAGACCATTTATTTCAAGATTATAACTTTCAAATACAAATAAAGATAAATACATAAATATTAAAATGCTATCTGACCTTTTAAATGTTACACACTTTTTATTGTCGGTTGTCGGCTGACTTAATGAGTACTTTAATTATTCTTTTCTGACTTTTAAGATTAAAAAAAAGCCTTAAACCCTATGACGTTACAGAGAAGAACATCGATCAGAAGCAACAGAAATCTTCAAAGTAAATAGTTTGCAATATTTTTAGACTTAAGGACCGTGACGCAAGTGCTTCGCTTTCGGGCTAATTACATTTTTAAAATTACAAAAATAAAATTGCAACATTTATCGTAATATATAAAATTATATATAAAAAATTACGAATTTCCTTTGTGTAAGTAAAACCCAACATATGTGGATGGACGACGTACTGCTGTAAAAGGAGCAGTGCATCTCGCAAAGTAAAAGTTTAAGCTTAATTCATAAGACATTGATTTGAAGATGAAAGAAACAAAAAGAGGAATTTCGGTCAGTTGTTGATGGATAAGTAAAAGGGGATTTACATGATGTTTGAAATGGATCTGACAAAGCCTGCAATTTTAGTCAGCCATAAATAATCAGAAATAAGTTAATTCACTCCCTTCCAAAAATCATATATATCGTATGATATTATATATGTAGCAGTTATTCTATATAGTGTATGTTGCGTTCGTGCTCACTTAGAAATTTATTAAAATTAGTTTTTCAGCAAGAGGTGAAAAGACTTCAACAATTTTGTAATGGTTGTACGATAATTAAAAAAATATATAGAGTTTTTCGATATGAAAGAAAAAAATTGTCGAAAAAGAATACTTTTCAAGAACAAAAATAGCTATAGTAACCATCAGCCAACACTCAATTAACAACATCATAAGACATTTTGAAACCAATTGTTCTGTTACATATAGTTATATGTACGTGTATGTGTATGTATACACACCCACACATATATATATATATATATATATATATATATATAGATGTGTGTGTGTTTATGTGCATTAGGGCTCTTTCTAACAAGCTTTGTTATGCTTTTGCGAAAGTTGAGCACGAGTCTGTGTCAAGTGACAAACGTGACACATAACAAAACAAAAACAATCATGGATATACAAATTTCGAATACATATGCAGATGTATGCATAGCGAATACAGATATATTCTAAAGTTATGTAAACCATAAAACAAACAAAAAACATAGAAAATACATTATAGTAACTTATACGCATACATACTATGTGTACATACTATATATATATATATATATAGTGCTGGACCATAGTAGACCCAAAAATGTGGTCAAACAATAACAAGAGCCATATAAATTCAAATATCCACATGCACCCAGCCGGACGCAGTTACTTTCGTATGAACGAAAGTTGGTTAAAGATCAAATTGTGTTTTTTTTTTTATTTTCAGAAAAACGTCCGGATGTCCACACATACGTGTAGTTTCTGCATAGAGAAGAAAACGTGATGTCATTACAAAAATCATGTACATGTAAATTGAACTTGTTATTTAGATTCAATGATGCCAAGGTGTGCCGGTGCGCCTGTGTGTCGAAGCAGATGAGCTTCTATTGCATCTTTCTCCTTTCTACTCTTCTCAGTATAAGTGTAACTTTGCCTTTAATGCATTTGACATTTATTATATATATATATATATATATATATATATATATACTTATATATATATATATATATATATGTGTATACATAATGGACACGTACATCATCATCTGTGAACTGGAGTTACAATTGAAAACAATGATTTTATAGTTGATGACAAAAAAAAAAAAAAAAAAAAAAAAAAAAAAAAAAAAAAAAAAAAACAGGCAGAAACTTGTGATAACATTTTAAACTTATGTTTCTCTCCGCTCTTCTTTAATAAACATGAGTAAAGTGTAAAGTGGGGTTAGGGACCGACGGGTAGCAAGAATTATTTTATAATAAAAGCATATCTTTGAAATTTATTGTTATGCAAACTATTTGACATAAAGGAAATGAAATTCCTTCAAAAAGGAATTAAAAACAATTTAAATCCTTTTATAACACACGCTTACAGAGCGACAAACTGTTCTAAATATGTGCAGATATCTAGAAATAAGTACGAGAAAGTAAATCGAATTTTGTTTTCTTTTTCCTTATGTCAGTCGTACGTTAAATTTAAAGAGAGGCGTAACCAATACTCTCGTATCGTTAAACTGTGGCAACTCTACGTGAAAATATACTAAGCCACGAAATATATATGATTTCGCCAAAGGTTTTGCAAAGTAATTTTATAATAAGGCTTAAAAAGAAAGTACTACGACTACTACTAGGTAATCATTCACAGTGGATGATTACACTCGATCGATAAAAGCACGTAATGGAGGCTCTCAGAAGCCAAGACGACATTTTGATAAATGCCTGGCGTTGTAACCTCTCATAGTTGCAAGATTTAAGGTAGAAAGTTAGCACATACTGAGTGCGTTTGTCCTTAAAGATTCGATTAATTCACAACAAACATTGAATACAAGTTTTATAGTGTATGTGTATGTTTGCAACAAGTGAACAACTGGAATTCGGATCGTAATGCTTTGATTTAAGATTTAGTATAAATCCTATCGTAAGATCAATTCAAACAGCAATACAAAAATAATGTTATTCTTTAGGCTAAATGATTGTGTTTTGTGTGTTTTATACGACCGTTGGATTCAAGGCGAAGACTCACTCGAATCCATACGCAACTTATGCATTTTCCTCCCTATAAAAAATTCACATTTAACAAGCGTATCGCAAAAGAATAAATAATTTTGAAATAATAATTCCCATCGAAGAGCGAAATTGCGTAATCTGTGGTCAAATGCAACGTAGTAAGTCTGTCCGTCCACCCTTATTCTTATTGTAAACTTTCCGTTTGCAAAAGTGGCCTTGAAAAGCGAATTTTAGATTTTAAAAGCGAAAAATTAAGAAGCGATTTTCGCATACGACGGCCGAGTGACCAGGAGTTTTGAATACAATAGAATAGAAAAGAGAATAACAATTTTATAAATAATACATGGAAAATTTTCAATTGCCAGTTGGAAAATGACTTTGGAACTTTGCAAAGTATTTCGACGCGTTGCCACTAATCTTTCTATCTAATATCGCATAACAATCTAAGCGTTGCCGCGAAAGCTTGAATGTCTGAAGCAATTCAATCTCCCATGTTGCCGGTTAAGAGAGACAACTTTGCTTCATTCTAAAGATGAATGCGATTTTTTTACTTTATTTTATAGATATTCATAGCATATCATCGCTTCATTTTATATGCATTTAATTTTTATTCACTTTTCAAAGATTTAACTATCAGCCCCTATCTGTTAAACCGTACAAATTTCCTATCAATAAAGGCTCTCGAAATAAATACGATTTACTGGCTTTTAGGCAGCTATTAAAAATAATTCATATTTTATAAATTTTTCCAATCTAGTTTGAAAGGTTAAACATGTTCGAGAATGAAAGCAAAAAAAAGAAAAAAAAAAAAGAATGAAATGTAAATGGTATTCAATCACTTGTACACCACCCGACCATGTAGTCAATTTAAGTCGCACCTTGAACGCCTTGCATAAAGATAAATAAAGCAGATTATTTTTGCAATAAAGACCATAAGGAGAGGAAATTCGTAATTGCTTATCGTAAGTATGACATACTTTTTTTACAAACATCTCTCTCCACACATGTTTCAGGCTACAATCGCATCTTGACTTGATGGCCAATAAATGTGCATATTAGATATGCATGAATCTCTTTTATAAATTTAAGCATAAAAAATGCTCTTTACAACCAGCAAACAGCATTACAGACGAATTCAAAGGTAACTCTTCGGCAAAAAAAAAAAAAAAAGAAAAAAAGACAAGCGAAAAAAAATATTTGCTTTGCCTCTATGCATAACTACGATGAGCGAAGTTCCGAAATATGTTTTTCGTATTTTTTTCCCCCTTTTTTTTCCGCCCTTTTTTTTTCTTTTTACATGAGTGAGTCGAACATAAGGATGGCTCTATATATAAAGTAACAGCAAGATTTTATGCCGACACATTAAGGAAGTATTATCTATCTATCTATTTATCCTAGTATTGGACTAATGGAGAACATATGTAGCTTTTATTTCTATGATGGCAAATAACGTCATTCGACCATATAAAGCTCCAGATGCGATGTAAGCGAAAGTGTACATCGAAAGTTTCATTGCGAAAAGTTGAACTCCAAAGATCGATTTTCGGTTTAATCAACCAATCGTCATTGACAACAACATTGAACAAAGTCCGAATTTAAGCCAGTCGAGATCGGTGTATAATGATGAGTATAAAAATCGACTATATACACATTAACATTAAATAATCGACTTATGTGTGTAGACTCAATGTTATGCATACATTAATAAACACTAATGAATTTTATTTAAGCAAACGTTTCATACTCGTTGATATGCTCACAAAAATTATAATGGGAGAGACGAGAGTGAGGGTCAATGAATGCATTTTTGTACCTGTGTACATGTAACCTACGAGTGAAGTTAAAAGCATTTAAAATTAATCTACTTAAATAACATGTTGTGTAATATAACGAAAATTTACAGTAACTAATGCAATAACAGTCACTTTTAACACAGACGCATACATTTATGCACAAAGGTACTATCTGCTCTTACCTAACGTTTACCTAAACCTACATTCTATTAAATGTGTGGGTATTGATAAAATGTGTGGGTGTGATTTCATGTTCACTGTGGGAGAAATAGTCCTTTTTTTTTTTTTGTTTTTTTTTAAAAACAACTTTATTTGCCATACAAAACCTGCAACTGTCACATATATTTAACTATATTTTAGTGTTTGAATGGACCAAACATTGAGTTGCGATATGTGTGTGTGAGTCGCTTTATAAAATATATTAACTAAAAAATGCAGATTTTTCACAACATTTTATATGAGACGATGACGCGAAAGACGCGAGAAAGAGCATGCAAGGCTTTTAGGCTTTTGTCGGTAGGGTGGATATTTAAAGGAGCGTAAGGAATGGACGTATATGGACAAGCAAGCAACAGGGAAACAGGACAACGTGCATTATCACAGGCTATAAAACAACAACAACAACAACAACAACAACAACAACAACGGCAACGCCAGTAAGAACAGCAAAAACTACTGGTTGAAATCTAATTATTGCATACGGTAGGCGAGCACAACCCAGTTGACTTTTAGTGTTACGAACATTTTAGTGTTGTTATACGCGACTCCTCTGTTTTACGGTTTAAAAGCTTTACACACATAAACCATCTCTCTTCTGTTCGCTTTCAGGGCAGATACTCAGATTTTAAACAATTTACCTTCGATTCTATTTCCGACAATTTCGTTAACGTGCACTTTACTACGTTCACGTCTGTGTTTCATGCTTTTTGTTTTTTGTTTTTTATTTTTCGTTTTTCGTTTTTCATTCTTTATTTTTTATTTCTCATTTTAAGTTTTTTTATTTTTTATTTTTTATTTTTCATTTTTTTTTTTCTTTTGCACACATGACCAACCATATCCTTGTCGTTTGATGGGGAAATCTAATTTTCGCATCATTTGACAACACTTTTACGTTTTCATTTGATTACATTATCGTTGATGCAGTGATTGTCAAGATATCGTTTCAACTGAACGTGCATATATGCATATGCATATGTGAGCTTTTGTGTGAGCGGATATATGAATATAATATAACATGATATCCATTTCTTTTCTTCTTTTTTTTTTTTTATTTATTTATGCATTTTTTTTTATTTTTTTTTTTATAATTTTTTTTTTGTTTCAACTTGAATACCAAACTAAATTGCTTGGATTCCTTTCTTTCACATATATATTTATATTGATTTGAAATTATTTAAAAATCTGTTAAAATAGAAGAAAGGAAAGAAATCAAACACACAGCACAGAGAATATATTGGAGAGAAAGAAAACACTCAAAGGCAAAATAACCAAAATTCTTAAAAAAAAAATCTCTTAGCAAAAAACTCTTCGTAAAACAGTTGTATTTGCCCTTAGGCGAATCGATGAGATACCCACAAGCCCAAGCAAAAGATACATAAGGATTACAAAAAATTTTTCAAATGCTGAGTATGTCATCTGACCCAACGGGAATAGTTCTACTTATCGTTTACTACTCACTTTTTTCCCGCTTTGGCTGCGGGACTGCACACTTCCATTTTAAACATCAGCTCATCTGTTTAATGCTTTAAAATCATTCAGAATTTTCGATAGTTGTTCAAGAATATATAATTAAGCAACGTTTAGTTCTCTATTTCAAATTTGTACGACGCTGATCGTTTTCAAATGCAGTCTGCAGGCAGTTATTGGGATTCTTAAACTGCTCAAAAACGTACATAACTTGCAATGCATTTGACGTGCATTTCGGGTCTTACAAAGTAAAAAACAAATCGTGCACCCACCCACCCCTAAAGAGTGTAAATAACAAGAAGAAAACTGGACAATAAGACATACCTCAGTACGTTAAACCCAAAGTTTTATCTATCGCACGGCTCCATCCATGGGCTAGTTGGCCATAACGTTTATTCAGATTTGATGCGAATATTTGGAAAAAAAGCTTCATTAAGACGCGTTGTGAGCCGGGCTACTAACTAGGGTGTTAAGCTCAGCCTTTTTAGCCCTTATACTACCGGCTCGCTTACAATACCTCGCATATGGTTTTTCCAGAACTAAGTGATTCTAATAAGAATAATAATAATAATAATAATGAGGATGTGAATATAAATTCGAATTTAATTATCAAAGACATCAACCATATTCCTTAACATAGCTCTGTTAAATATTTCGAATTAAGATTAAATAGTTGGATTTGGAAGTCTCCAATTGGTCTGTTTTTCCATAGCCATCTTTAGCTTAGAGACATCAAATTTAAAAAAAATTGTGAAAAATAGTTCTCGACAGCTATTTCCATACACTTTGAGGTGATATGGATGAATGTGGATGCCACCCAATTTCTAATTTGGACGCGCTAGAGTCTCAAATTGTGAAATGCTTTCGTAGGCAATTTTCGTTAACATACAAAATTTGAAGAAATTGTTGCAAATAATTCCTGTAAGCTGAAGTTGAATTTGTTTAGCTTGTTTGTTAGCTTGTTTTCATATCGATGTATGAAGTGCCCACAAAAATATTTTACATTTTCTAATTTCGACAGAGTATGCTTCCAAATCCAACTGTATCTTAATTTAGGATATTGAACAGAGGTCTGTTAGCACGTTGGCAGAGCAGAGAAATATAAATGGTAGGTGTCTACACTAAATTCGAATTTTATCTTTACAGCCTTGAGCAATTATTGTACAAGGACTAATTTCGATCCTAGCTAACTAGTACTGTCCAAGAGATAGAAAGAATTTTCCATTTCAAATCAAGATATGAAAGGAGAAGGAGATCTGCTTTCTTTGAATGTTGCCTTTGCACGTCAACTAATCAGATTTTTACATTGCACATATATTCACGATCCAAAGAACAGTTAAGCATCTTAAGAAGAGATGTAGGCAAGGCAGCTTCACTCTTTTCACTCTTCCTTCCCATTAGATTAAGAATTCTTTCAGTCATATTGCGAGAAGCCGATACTCGCGAAAGGTCTACAAACAGTTGTTACTCGTCATCAGCGGCGTTTCACCATAAAAGTGCAGGAATTCCGACCCGCTTTGTAAAATTTTGTAAGACCGATAAAGTGAAGCACTGAATACGGATCGGCAAACATTAGTCCTCACTTATTATTTTCGAAATTCGCCCGTCACAATCCTACTCTAAGAAATACGAAAACGGATACCATAACCGTTACATACTAAGTCTTAAGAAAAACTTATTTATTTATTATATTGTAAAAGTTTAGAGTCTTTGATGAAATTCATCATGTTTCTGACCGCAATACCGCAACTCTATATTTCTGAACAGAATTTCGTTTTGTCCAAACAAAATAATTAATCGAACCGGTGCATAGAGGACGTTTTTAATGTTACATAAGGCAATTTAAAATGAAGTCAAGTCTTAAACTATGCATCATTTGTACTTAGACTTATGAACTAATTTTTTTTTTTTTTTTTTTTTTTTGATATTATTAGTAAATCTATTCAAATCTTTAGACTTTCCACTGTCGTATGTCACTTTCCAAGCGAAATTCCTCTTTGGACATGCCTCTCACAATTCTCTCACCTATTTTTGAGATACTTAATCAATTGGCTGAAATTTCTCTCGATATGCTAGCGAAGTGTTCATGGCTGTATGTCTAAAGCGAGAAATAATATCACTGAATAGGTTCAATAAATTCATACAATGATATGCAGATGTCCGATAACTATTAAAGAAATTACATGATTTTTAAATAGTATCAACTTTCGAACGAAACTAATCACAAATTCATGACATTCCGACCGTCAGCTTACAAGTGACATTACACATGAAAGTCTAAAAAGAACAAAAGAAGCATTTAAAGTATATTTAATATCACAAAATGTTGTGAATTCGTGTGAATAGCGGCGACACGTATATGTTGTGCTACAAACTTATTGAGTAGCGTGTTGTATGCCTCAGGAATGCTATAAATAAAAAAAAGAAAATGTATCGAAAGCGATGTATGTAATTTTATTATGCAAAGATTTTGTTTTTCAAAATGCTTCCCATTGATTGGTAAATAATTTGAAAAAGAGTGCGCTTAGGAAATTTATTTAGTTTTCATAATATATTTACTCATAGGTTTAAAAATTTGATTTATGTGCAAGTTTGAAAATTGATTTATCTTAGAATGCAAAAATCTAAGTGCATGAGAAGGGATTGACATGCACGTGCGTTCACAGGAAAACTTCTTAATGGCGATTTAATATAATAATCTTTGACTTGATTAATGGTTTACCTCAGAGAACTTGGCCACTGGTACTGGCCACAACCTTAATTTAATTAAGAATATTATTATAGTAGTGAAGTATAGTAATTGCGAATGAAGTTCTCTTATGCTCACAACATTTGCAGATAATCAAATTTCATACATCTTATGTAATATGAAATTTTCGAATTTTATCTATTCCGACTTTATTATGAATTAATTAATAATATTGTTGTATGCCCGAGAATAAGAAAATTTAAATCTCACATTATTAGTTTTAACCATATTGATAATTAATTGACTATATATGCTTCTCTCTCTCTCTCTCTCTCTCTCTCTCTCTATCTCTGTCTCTTCTTGTCTGTGGTTATAATTTCTCAATGAAAATATAAACAAAAGCTTGCAATTTTCGATGTTTATTCATGCTGCTCAGAAAATTAATCAAATCTAATTTCAGGACACACTAAACGAAAAGTATTTTAATTGTGAAACCTATTGTAGTAACATCTGCGTTACAAGGATGCATTATCCGAAGTTCTCACATTTATGAGAAAATATCTTTTAGCAAAGTTTTTAATGCATTTTTGCATAGCTATGTGCTCCTGTAACGGTGTACTTGTTGTTGTTGTTGTTGTTGTTGTTGTTATTTCTCTTTTCAACATTTAAACTTGAATAAACTTTGAAGATTGCTACATACATACACTAAACATTATTACGTGTATAGTTGTGAGGTTATTAGTTATATGCTAAGGACTGACTGTGTTGATGCGGTCAACTTTATATATTGCTTTAACATACCCTTATGCCAGGCGCACATTTATGTGTTGCGAAAAGTCTATATACATATTTATATACGAGGTGTGTTCCCCCACATCAGCTACTTTGCATTTTTCGTTTTCTTCTTTTTTCACGGATATAAAGGTCAGACTTGTTGTAGTGTGCTTGGCGATTTTTTCCTATTGAACAGAATGGATCAAAGGGGCTGCATTAAATTTGGTCTGAAAATTAAGATGAAGGACTCCAACTCACTTAAAATATTGAGTGTGGCATTTGGCGAATCTAGGTTGAGTAAAATAAATGTTTTTCAGTGTGTTACAAGCTACTCACGGAAGGCCGAGAAGATGTTAATGATCTCAGCACGAGAATCTCAATCGAGAAATTCGCTGAAGCAGTGAAGAAAATTAATACGAAGAATCGTCGAATTACTATTTGAGAACTTGCTTAGGATATCGACATGTCGTTTGGTTTACGTCATGCAATATTTTGGGCATGAAACGTTACCCTAATGCATCTCCCTAAGCACTCCCGTCCTGTTGCTTGTTGTTAATTTTTGGTCGAAAACAACACCGTAATTATGCTTCAGCCACCGTCTTTATCGAACTTGATGCTCTGCAACTTTTCCCTGTTCCCAAAGCAGAAGAGACCCATGAAAGGAAGTTGTGGCACATTTAACGCGATAAAGAGCGTATCACTAAAAGCCGTACTAACCTGGCCATACTAACGCACGTACATCAAACACTCTTGGAAGAAGTGCTGGCACAAGTCGACTATAGCTAGGGGGGGATTACTTTGAAGGGGCCAAAATTTATATTGTTGTTTATATATAGAAATTTCGCGGGAAAGACACAAAAGTCATTATTTAGTATTATTTTTTTAACACACCTCGTATGTAACGAGTATACGAATATGTCTAGGGCTTTTAAAGTATCTGTTAACTAGTTTCGTTATATTATTGCTTTTGAGTTGTTTGGCATTTATTTATCTCATGGGTGCGTTTGTCTGTGAAAGCTAGTTAAAATTTGTTATCACACCTCTATGTATCCATTTATGGTATATAGTGAGTATGTACAAGTATGTGATATATATATATATATATATATATATATATATAAATATATATGTATAAATAAAACTATATTTTCAGGTGTGTATGTTTGCTTTTCTTTGTACGCATACACGCATACATACTTGCACTTATATTTAGTGTGTTAGTGTTGATTGTGCTTCTATCTGCATTTGACAAATGGTTTTTGAAAACGATGTTGAATGCATAAGTTAGTAATGCATGCGGTTACACATTTGTATCTTACAAGGTCGGTATGGGGTAAGTACCTATTTAATGTATGTATATAAGTATGGCAGCAATGGCAGTGATTGCAATTGTAAATATAAATCCGAAAAGCAATGCTCGTTATGCAACAAGCAAGTGTTGTGACATTCGTTTCTTCATTAACAGAATCCTTGAAAAGAACTAAACCAAAGTGCCCGACAAACATCATGCTCTTTATTAATAAAAGCGAATAATAGAAATTTACCTCTAACTTCAACTGTCAACGAATTCTTAACTATTTCCCATTAACCATTTCGACCTCTTCGTGTATAATTTTTTCATTTTAACTTTTCGCAATATACATAAAAATGTATTAAAAAATAAAAACATTACTAAATACTTACAGTTTAGCATTAGCGTACGCATCCGTGTGCTGTACAGAAAAAGGCCAATTTCGTCTTAGATAGATTCGCTAGAGCCCTCCTTCGATAGAGTTCAAAGTTCAAAGTGAATCAAGTTCAAGTTCAAAGATTAGTAGTTTTTAGTATATGTTCCTTTAAAATTTGCAAGTTGCGTAAAAGCATTTTGCATGCACGCACGCGCACGCGCACACGCACGCCCACTTAGTCATTTATGTCATTTCGGAGCAATTAAAGTCTTGCTTCGATAATAATCGTTTTTGATTAAGGCGAAGAATACCTCCCCGTGAAACTTGTGCAAATCGTTGCCGCTTAACGACATCGTTTTCATTCGCTACATAAATATTGCCTTCTTTTGACAAATGAACAAGAGTGCAATGTATCGAAAGAATGTAAGTCTCTTCGGCATGCTTTACTTTATATATCTTACGAATCTGTATAAAAACATTCGTAAAATGTCAACACAGATTACATAATGTTCCGCCTGGATACGACTATAAAATTAGTGAACAACTTATGCTTCTATGTCATTTCATTGAAAAGACACTGACATGAATACGTTTCATAGGATCTTTAGTTAGTTCTCTCCCCTGATTAGATCTCTGATCTAATAAGCTGAGCACTTATTTAAAAAAAAAAAAGATTTCTTGTTATAAGAATTCCGCGTTAGAAGAACACGAACATTATTTGCGAAGCAATCCATTTATTTACACTATTACACTCGTCGCAGTTAGGCGACCCAAAGCTTTATCATGACCGTGAGTGATTAATTTGGACGGCGTTGTAGATTTTTCCTCTTCACTTATCGTAGTGTAGTATACCCAGATTCCATTATCTGACGCAGTGGAATTCTTTCACGATTTGAGCCAAACAACTTATGTAAATGTTTCCCGGGTCATATACGATCGCTTGTCCAAAACCCAAATAAAATATTTGCTGCGAACTTTGGCGAGAGCGCGTTGACCTACCAAGATATTGTCAGCACATAATGATATTAGTTACTCTGATAAGTTCCTTGTAAAGCCCTAACATCGACTTGCACGCGAAGAATTATTTTTTGTTTATTGTACACATTCTAATGCCTTCAGTTAAACTGATATTTTGCATTAAATTCAATGCCGTTACTCAACATGTAAACCCACAATCGTCTTTCAGAAGTAATTTTTCTTTTTATGCCCATCGCCGAAGGATGCGGGATATCGTCATGTTGTCAAAGTGTTTGTAACTCATAGACCCCACAACGCATGCATATGCTTGATCAGCATCAAATTCTAAATCGATATAAGTATGCCTGTCCTGGTCGCAAAACCGAAGCAATCGACTACAAAACTTGGCAGAAATAACGCAAGTTCTTGCACGCAAATTGCTATTGAAAATGAGTTAAATCGGTCGCAGGAAATGTCTACAGTGCCACGGGGACTGAGAATACTTCTGCTTTTCCAAAGGAATAAAAGATTGATTTTTTTGGCCATTACTGATAAACTACAGTAAATGAATCCACAAAAATTTGATCATATATTCTGCTGCTGTACCTCTACGAAAATTGAAAAAAATCGGCCACGCCTAGACAATTTTATAGTATCATAAATTAATTAATTTTTTCTTTTTTTTAATCCTTTAGATCGCACAGAGGTAAGAATCAAAAACTCTATAAAGTGTATAAAGTTTTCATCATTTTCGAATTCGGAATGCACTTAACCATGTACGTCCCGTTCATTTGTCCATCTGCCTATCTGCGCAACTATGTAGTGTCTGTGTAGTGTCTACCGCTTGGAAAAATGAAGAGATCGCCTGCAAACCTGCGAAACGATTTGAAAATTACCCAAACTTTTCAAAGAACACGCCTACATCGCCCACACGCCTGTATACGAGGAACTGTGGATAGTTTCGTTTTCTGGGTTTTTTGCTCGTTACTCTTAAACTTAAACAACACACATAGCATATAACATTCCAATCTTATTCTGAAAAGAGAAAAATCAGAATAAAAATTTAATTCTTTTGTTCGTTTTTAGGCTTTTCTTAGGCTAAAGATGATGGATCTAAAAGATTCGGTCACAAGCGGTTATAATTTTCTTACTCTTACTTTTCGATTCAAACTTGAATCAGTTACACTGCTCGCTGATAGAGTCCCATAAATTAAGCATATTTTACGAGAATAGTTCAGGTGTTGCCATTTTTTAATATTCTTCAAAAAGAAGACAGCCCGGTGTATATATGTTTTATTACAAATCATGTCGCGATGTGCTTCACAGGCTCACGGCCAGAAAGGAAAAGGAAATTATTGTTTGCATTCATCACTCATCACTATCCAAACCAGCCACATACACAAACACACATAACATTACACAGAGGCCATATCTTTTTCGGGTCCGAGAATTATATAAAAAAAAAAAAAAAAAAGAAGCGAATTAGAAGACCTTCAAAAGATAAGAAAGAAACGATAAGTTCGTCATATCTCAGATACGTTTCTGAGCTGGTATGTGCAGCTCTTGAGCTCGTCTCTGTTCCAAATTTTGCTATTGCTTACGTCTTTCCTGTCCAAGATAGCTTTCGGACTGTGAACTTGTGCGTCTCGTCATTCGAAAAGAAAATAAATTCATTTTGACATCATGACTAAGCGTATATAGCGCAAATATTTTTTATCGGTTCGCTGAGTTAATTGTGAATTAAAAAGTGAAGTAAAAAATAAATTTTTAATATGCAAAATGAAATTATTAAAAATTTATAAGTTCAAAGGTTCAATGAGTCGTGAAGACTCAACGTGAACCGATTAGAGTTAATAATCGCCTCGAACATTGGCTTTCTTGTCATCTCAAGGCAATTAGCAACGCTGCGACAGTGATGTTAGCCTCTTCTCTGCCTCGAAATCTATATCGAAAATTCGTTTCCTCAATATAAATATGGAATCGGTAAAGGAAGATATATTTATACATATCTTCAATATTTCTACTTTCCAGACATGTCAGCGATATTACGGTTCCATTCAAGCACATATGCAGAGCAAAAAGTTCAGAAGCAAAAGTTTCGTTTAAAGTGCACCCTTTTAGTTTTTGTGTTAACGGAAAACTTATTTCAATACACATGTGTATAAACTGAGTGCCAAGTGAAGAAGTAACCAATCGCTTGCATACACATAGACACATGCGCACATGTGGTCTCTTTATCGTTTGACACAAACGATTTCCGCTGCCAAATGCAACACTTTTCTTAGAATATTAACCGCAAAATGTAGAATTGTATCTCTATATTTGTGATTAGTTTTGACCAAACAGATGTACAAGTATGCAGACATATATTGCCATATATACTATTCTCCATTTGGCATCAAAAATTTCGATTAAAAATCGTTCTTCATCATAACTTTATATGCATAACCAAATTACGTGTCAATCTATAAACTTACGAAGCAACTAATTATTGTATTATACACAAACGCATATATATACATAACAAAATACACTCGCATACACGAATCCATGCGTAATGTAACCAATAAAACCGCATTAAGTTGTTAATTAAGTGGCTTTTGTCGAATTCTGTTTATTATTAGAGACAGAGCTATATATAAATATATATATATATTATATATATATATATATATATATATATATATATGTATATGTGCATGTGTGCGCGTGTAGTGGTTTTTCTGGTAACCCCTAAATTTATTTGTTTGCATGTTCATGAATATACGGTTGTATATAATCTAACATACACACACACACACACACACACACACACACACACACACACACACACGCACGCACACATAGGTACACTCACCTTTCATATATTATATATAAATGTTTTGCAAAAAAAAAACTATTGTGTGAACATAATAAACAGAAATTAATATATATTTAATTAAAGGATTTTAATGAAACACAGAGAAACGAAGTATGATAATAAATAACTATATTAATATGTAATTATTTTATTTATTTTATTAGAATTATTTAATAATATCCTATGGCACTCTTTAATATGACCACCATTGTATACACAATTTGCCGCCGGTTTCAAATTATATGTAAATATATATATATAAATATATATATATATATAATGGAGGGAACGTTGAAATTTTATTTGTATTTTATGATCATACACCAAAACGCAATTATATTGAAGATTGTATTATTAAGTGAAACGTAGCTCTTCTTTTTATAGCCAATACTTAAAGATGAGATAACATGCTATAAATCGCCCGATATCCCTAAGAGACGCGCCCTTTATATGTGACCAGCGTAAGATTCCTTTAAGTACTTCCGCATGCCTACCCATTGTTGCATATTCACAGTCACCAAATTATGATAGCAGAGTTAGAGAGAGACAGAGAGAGATAGAGATAGAGAGAGAGAGAGAGAGAGAGAGAGAGAGAGAGAGAAAGAGATAGATGTATATATATTCAATTTTAGCTAGGGGGCCACAGATTAGATATTTGTATATATCCCCATACTTCGCTGACGGGGATAAAAATTTGCAAAATATTTAATCATTTAATTCCGAGGCGCTGATTAGCGAAATCAACGTAAGAATCTTATATTATATCACAAAATTTTGATTTTTCTATACCACTACAATACTTTACTGCACGAGAAACCGATACGAAAAGCGATGAGGATGTCTGCGATAGCCGATCTCGAGAAGGTGTTAAATAAGTTGAAAAGGAGTTTGTAAATAATGCATATTTCGTTAAAACATGTACGCAAACACTATGCTTTAGAGATTTTTTTCAAATTAAAAAACATTTATTAAATTTTGTTGTTTGCTTTGTTTTTTTTTTTTTTTTTTTTTTTTTTATTTTTATTTCATTTTCATATTGAATGTGCATGAGATTCGATTTAAACTGAAAGCACATTTTATGCTATAGTGAATTTGTCATTTTATTGAATTGTATCAGTGTGTGTTTGATTGCGTGTTTATGAGTTTCGTCTGCTCATAAATAGCCATACAAATAGCCTAAGGAATATTAGGATTGTTGTTTGGGTTAAATTTTATTGAGAATGTTAATTAAAATTTTCTGAATATGTATGTATATGTATGTATATATATATATATATATATA
>KK502409.1:3381356-3422416 GCA_000688735.1 Glossina austeni
CTTTTTTTCCTTTTTTTCCTTTTTTTTTTTTATGCTTCTATTATTGTGTTTGTCAGAGGGTTGTTAAGAGCCAGCATTTACAGCAAACTATTCATAGATGTGTACATGTATGTAGATTTGTTTGTTTAATGTTGTTTTTGATTTTAACCTCCTTTTAGCTCCAAGACACAACAACGACTTTGATTCTCTATGTTATTGTGTACACAGATACACACATGTGCCCACATTACTTGCCTGCAACTGACATTTGTTTACTTTTATGTGTTTGTAAGTCTTAAAGTACACTCATATGTATATACGCATATATATATATATATATATATATATATATATATATATATATGAATGTGTAAATAAATCATATATACATAGTTAAGAGTTTATGAAAATTCCCTGAGCAAAAGTATACATTTGCTTTGCAGTTTTCATGAATTTTTTTTTCTCTTCTTCTTCTTCTTCTTCTTCTTCTTCTTCTTCTTTGTAAAGCTTTTGATTCCAAAGGATAATAAACTACATGCAGCAATATAAAGCAAAAAACACTATGCATAATACCAGAACACAAACTCATAGTCAATATGAGTGAAACGCACAGTCAAACAAACATATATTCCTTGCAAATAAAAAGATAAAAAGTGAAGCAAAAACAATTTACACTAAACAAAAGAAACCTTGGAGATGACTAATTGATATTTTCTTCTGTATTATTGTTGCTCTTGCTTTATATTCGGTGATTAAATTTACAAAAAGAAAATTTCCATTTGCCCTGTTAACGCTTGTCTAAGTGTATGTGTGTTTTGATATTTTTATCAAAAAAAAATTATATTAAACACAAACACACATATATAGATATGGATAAATAAAATAATAAAGTTTTGCATTCATAACAAACAAAATTCCATACGTTCAGATTTGTATCGAAAATGCGTAGAAAATTTTTCATTATCGTTACAAAATGCTTAGTTTAAGTATATATGCATCCATCATTCACAGTAGCATTAATATTATATGTATGGTTTTATATAAACAACAATTGGTCAAACCATTGTTGTTCTCGCTTAAAAGGTACGTGATGCCGATCATTGACCAGATCGTGTAAACCGTATATCGTAATATTCGAATAATTGTTAAAATTAAAATCTTCACTTAAATATGCCGCCAATTCTGACTCCAATCGTGACTCCAAGTCCTAAGTCAAATATGATCAAAACCAACCAATGAGAAAATTCTATATTATATTCTTTTCAACCGACAGTTAGATACACTGAATGGATGAATCAATAGCATGACTAAATCTATTTTTCTATTCACTCTAAGTATATTGGATCATGTAAGAGGACTTTGCTGTCTTTTGCCGTTAGATGATGTTGATGCCTATGTGTCTGGCAACACTCATCCCATTGTCTTAAATGAACATATGTTTAAATGGTGACATTGCAGATTATAATGTGAATACGAAGTCTGGGAATATCATGGTCCTCCATAAACGACATCAAAGCCTGGATTGTCGGGGAATAAAGTTAAGTACGGAATTCGAAGGGAATTGTCCATTATGGGTTGCTGCAACCGGGCGAAACGATCAATTTCGATCTTGTACTGTGAACACACACAGAAAGAAACGATCCGAATAGAATGGAAGCTGTGTTCCCTCATGACAATGCACGGCCAGACACATCTTTGATGATTCGGAACATATTGACTGCACTTAGGTTGGGAAGTTTTGATCCATCCACCGTATACCCCGGATCTTGCATCGTCTGACTAGCATTTGTTTCGATTTCTGCGAAGCTGCTTTCGTAATAAAAAAATTTGGACGACCGAAGCACGGCTGAAAATCGCTTGGCCAAGTTTTTTGACGGTAAAGCACAGAATTTGTACACCGATCGAACTATGAAGGCATCGGGAAAAGGTCATCGAAAGGTCATAGATAACAACGTACTTGAATAATATTGATTTTCAGTAAAGAAAAGTTTTGCTCAAAAATCTACCAAAAAACCTCAAAGTCTTTTTATATGACGCATAATGAATATGGACGTTTTGTGTTGTTTCTTCAATCCGTATATATATCGACGCTATCTTGTAAATAACTTGAAATTAGTTTTTTGCTTTTCTTATCAGATATTAATGCGAAATTTTTTCACAAATATTTCAACACATTATTTAAACATTCGCCATGTCGTCATGAAGTTCGGAAAGCCTTCTTGTTGTTCAACATTTAAATTCAAATCATTGCGATCCTGTAGCTTATTATTAACCGCTCTTTGAATATCAAATAAATTAATATTTGCTGAAAACATGCGCTTATTTTCCTACATATGACATCAAAACTCATTTGCTGCGGGTTAACGTCAACATCATACATGTCATAATATTCGCATATATAACAATTATTAAGCCTTCAATCACATTGGGTTAGCTTCATAAACAACGACGCTTGCAATAACTAAATGTGAAGTTAACTTAAAACCACTAATAATTTTGTTGGTCGCGTTCGAATAAATTTTCTATACAATTATCACTTAAAGGGATTTCTTTTGAACTTGGAATTTTATGTTGAATTTTAAATTGTAATCGATGACAATATCAAGCTCTTAGCGAATATCACTTCTAAATGGGGTTTAAATGCCCAAAAACACAAGCACACATATTCAGTTATAAGAAAATTGATTTTAGAACAATTTTTTCACTCAGTTACTTAAGACAAACGAAACTAAGCATATTTAGTGTTATGAGAATGTCTGATAATATTCTTTGATATTCTAGTTCAAAAATTTAGAATCGTAAATGCGCTTTTACGAAAGTCTATGGAATCTTGGATGATTGTCTGCCTGTGCGTTGCAATTATTCTTTTAAATCTGGTTAGCGCGCGTAATTAAAAACATGCTTACTGGTTATAAGCATTATTTTATCTCTTACTTTTAAAAACTGTCTCACCTCATATCGCAGAATTTACAGCAAAAACAAGCAAGTTATGTCAAACTGTTGATACCCATCCTCTTCCATGATGTGTTGCAAAACATAGAATAACCGCCTCACCAAGTGCGCAACTATGTAAGTATGCAACGTTGCACTTGTTTAAATTGTCACGCACTGATATGCGTTGAAAGAATACTCTCTACCGTGCAATATACTCTCCCAGCAAGTTATGGGCCTTCTTAGCTACGCATTTTTTTCGGTTCGATTTAAAAATGCAAGGAAAACCGAAATGTTTTCTTCTAACAAATAGCGTGGACGTGAACATTAGTACGCCTAGAAGTGGAAAACAAAATCGTATTTGGTATTGGAAAAGCGCCGGACAGCCGGTACAAATGTCTGCAGCTGTCTTCAACTGCCAAAGAGAAAGAGGTCAACACAAATAGCAAATACAAGTCCCGTGACGGAGCCTAGCAGCTGCGATCACAGAACGGCATCTAAGACAGCGCAAGAATATCCTTGAAATGCTTTGTCACGTGTGTATATAGATACTCTTGGTTAACAAGCAAAATTACTTTCTTAAAGCAATTAGCAAAATTAACTGACTTTGATCTTCGTTTACATGGATTCAGCATAAATGATGGGTCACGTGCGTCCTTAATATTGGCAATTCTGCCTGGCGAATACAAGTCATTTATGAAAAATTTGTTAATGCAAAATGGAAACTTTAATAATATGATTAAAATGAGGTACGGAGGCAAGGTTTTCAAATATCATACGTGCGGACAATCAAGCGATTTTATAAAAAAAAAAAAGTATTCAAGCAGTGACAGGACACAGTAAAAACTTCAAACTCAAAACTCTATCATACATACATGCATATCTACAACTCTATCATACATACATGCATATCTACATAGATACATATTACAAATTATTTGATTTTAAGCCACATGACTGATGATATACCAACCGTGCCGCTCCGCTTCGGTTCATATAACGAAAGATAAATATGATGAGCTTTATATAAGTAAGAAGTAGATCTGACTTCTTCAGGTCATTTATTTACTACAATGAAAAGAAATTTCACCATCAAAGCATTTTTTGACACGTAAGAATTTAATTTTCATTGGATCGATTGTCGCATAGGACGATGGTCAAAACAATGATTTCCGATGATTCGAACCAAAAATTTGAGATCAAAAATTTGCAACCTATAAATCGAAAATAAATGGACGTACAGAAGGACAGACAAATGATTTGAATCGATTCGGAAAATAATTCTAAGGGGCAAACATGTAAGGAGACGACAATGCAGTACGCGATAGTCGCCAATAAGATCCAATTATGTAAGCAAACTAGCTGAGGATTGTCGCCCAATGCGCTCTCTAAGTGACAATGAAATCTGGCCGGCAACAAAATCGCTATATAAACCGAAAAAAGTTACTACAAAACTTTCTTGTGAAGTTACGTTTGTAGGAAGAAACAGCCGTAAAAGGAATATATAAACAGCTGTTGGAAATTGAATTATTATTCATTTTGAAAATTAGATTATGTGCGAGATTAAGTATCGAGCGAAATTGAGGAATGTGAGTGAACTAATGTTGACGTTTTCAGTACAATGCATCATAAATTGCTTCTATGTTCGCTGATTGAAGACGAGAACAAGGAGAACCGCGACACATAAGAAAAGATCACGAACCCGAGACGGGTAAGAAAGACTTTCCGGCAAATTGTTTCTAATATTTGCAAACAGTGGTAAGTAATCTGAATATTTTTGCATTAGCAGCTTATTTTTATTTACATAAATACAAACATTTGTTTTTACATTTGCGACTCCTCGGCCCTCAGTGCCACTTTCTCGCATGTCCTTTCTCCTTTTTTCTTTTTTTTTTTTTTTTTGAACGACAATCTGTTCTAACTCCACTTTCTTATTTTTCGTTCGTTCAAAAAAAATTTTGGTTAATTTACTCTTCGCCACTTCACCGCATCTATACGCAAAAAAAACCCAATTAATTTAGCTTGATGTCTAGCTCATCAGATTTCTGCGTCCACGTTAAAAATTTTCATCATAATTTTCAGCATCTTAAAGTTGATCTTCAATGGAAAGCAACATTACGTCCATTTGTGTTCCCTCGAAACTTTGCTGAAACGACAATTTTTGATGAAAACCAACCTACACAAAGAAACAAACAAAAAAAAAAAAACACTTAAGATCGTTCACATTTTTCAAAGCACTCGCAGTGCGAAGAGAATAATTTCTTCTGCAATGGCCGGACTCTTAAACTCTTCAACGACATCTTCCTTTGATGGCCATACTTTACCACACAACATTTTGCTGTTGCATGTCTTTCACTTGTTTATCTTAGGCGACGATTTAAAAGAAAGCCCTTTCTGTGATATAACCGATGCTTATTTATATATATTTACGCAATGATTTTTCTCATAAATTATTCGTAATAGCAAAAAATCAAAAGAAGAGACGAAGTTTTTTCACTCGTAGAGAACCAAAATTCAAAAAATGGAAAACCTAATCGTTCACTCTGACAATAAACTTCAATGTGTCAGCGTAACGTTTAAAACTTTCTCATCCAAGAATGCCATCATACATCCAAAAACAACGCCTTACACCCATGAGCCAAATAGTGTCTATAGACACTTCTAACCGTACTATGATGAGTAGAAAGGGTTCCTGTAGCGGCATACATTTTGGACCGTATCCGCTAAAAAGATAAAGTCACACTCTCATCGCACGTTCAAGCATAGACGATTTTTTTTATTATTAAGCCTTAAGCCTTACGCATAAGCGAATAAGATTGTAGCCGTTAATGGTAAACTCTCGTCTCGTTTTTATAATCCAAATACTACCCAGACCGCCATCAGCAAATGTGATATGTCCGTTGAAGAGCAGTCATCCAAAATCAAAATTTTTAATCGTAAACACTTGCAAATGGATTTATAAAATGAGTGGTTTTTTTAAATTACATTTTGGATATGACTGCAATGCAACGTCAACTGAGAACGCTTCTCCTTTATGGATTTTTCGTTCTTTATTCTGAAGTTACAACAGACCCATGACCAACAGACCAAGAGTTTCCACGTAGGTTCCAAAAAAGATATAATATTGTTACAAATTTCCGCTTATTTGATACGATCCGTATCACTAGATCGTGGATATTATTTTCAAGAGAAATGCACTTCAGAATTCTTTTAATTCCAAATTTCTTTATTTACAATCTATTCCTTTAAGGTTAGGATTATTTACATTTTACTTTGGCATTACTCTCGACTCCTCAACTTTAGTATTCTTTTTCGACTCAAATGTTCTCGTACGACTCAAACGTGCTCGTACGACTCAAATGTTCTCGTACGACTCAAACGTGCTTGTACGACTCAAATGTTCTCGTACGACTCAAACGTTCTCGTACGACTCAAACGTGCTTGTACGACTCAAATGTTCTCGTACCACTCAAATGTTCTCGTACGACTCAAACGTGCTCGTACGACTCAAATGTTCTCGTACGACTCAAATGTTCTCGTACGACTCAAACGTTTTCGTACGACTCAAACGTTCTCGTACGACTCAAACGTTCTCGTACGACTCAAACGTGCTCGTACGACTCAAATGCTCTCGTGCGACCAAACTGCCTTCCGCAAATAGTCGACTTACACACATTTTTACGAACATGTTACTATTACCTAACTTCATGGCTTCATATTTAATCCGTTAACCTGCTTTTCTGCTAATCTTTTTAGTCGGCCGGCAGTTGTATGACGCGGCGCGCATGTGCAACTGGGTTTTTCTGCTAATTGTTTCCCTCGGCCGGCAGCTGTATGACGCGCCGCGCATGTGCAACTGGGTTTTTCTGCTAATTGTTTTCCTCGGCCGGCAGCTGCCTGACGCGCCGCGAATACGTACGTGAGTTTTCCCTCTCTAGGGAATTTATTACTTGGGAAAAATCAATTATTTCGCATTAACTGGATTTGGGATTTTCGTAATAATTTATAGAAAACATATTAAAAATTCCGGATGACTTGATTTAGATAATTGATAGATAGACTTAGTGATACTTGGCATTGAAGTTAAGTCAGTCAGTCATTCTCGCAGTACAAACGAAGCATGATAGTCAGCGGCGGTAATTTAGTTTTTCGATTTTGTCAGTCAGAACGTTGACCCAAGCACTATTATTTTACGACATATGGACAGAACAAAGTGAGTATTTTAGATTCCAAAAATTCCTATCATGGCCTTCTTGTCGTCTCTCAAATCATTTGCTATTATAGATCCTTATTCTGTTATTGAAACTTTTATGATCACAAGAAGATGGACATGCTTTACAAATATATTTTTTTAGTTATATTCGGACATGGATGTGGACATGTCCAAAAAGTCGTTTGCGTGTGTGCTAGAAACTATAGAAACTATAGTTTAAAAAACAATATTTGTTTGCATATAAAAATATGAATATAAAATATATACGAAAAACTTGTCTAAAAATTGATAGAAAAATCGCAGACGGCCTCTTATCGCACTTTCGCTAAGAGTAACAATCCATCCGTAAATAATAATAAATATAAAATCGTACGGCACACACAACAATCCGTCTCGTATAAGATTGTTTGGACGATTCGTACGTTTCTCTCTCTATCCACATCGAAGCAAACATATACACTCATACATATATTATATTACGTTATGCATTATCTCTGTGTAAGTATATCTGCTGTGCTTGTAACGAAGACTAGATACAGTAACGGTGGCGCCAATGGGTATAATGTATGAATAATGAATACATGAAATTCTGAATTATGAATTTGAAATTTTTCCGAGTTTTGAAGTTATTAGACCGAATTATGTATCGGGAGGAACACAATGCGAGAATACAATGCGAGAAGGTAGAGAAGGTATACTAAATCAAGGTAAAAGTATAATTTGACAGCGTATACTTACTTATAAGCGTATGCACAGATTCGCATTTCTACCACCTTACAGTCATTACTCTACATAAATATATTTGTGCATAACAATGAACGATGTAGCATAACTAATATACGGATGAGAAAATGGAACAAAAATGCAATACAAATACGCTCGAGAAATATATGAGCGTTGCGAAGGCGATTGTATGTGTTTTCTACGAATGTGTTTACCGTGCACCGAGATTCATCAAAATTTATGCTTTTACGTTATTTGGCATTGCTACAGAAGTTTTCACGGTACCGCTTCAGGTTAGTGTTATTATTACGAGCAAAATTGTAGTGCACGTGCACGTGCACGGGCTCGTAGTGTTATTATATATCTATCGTTGTGTTATGCACAGCTACTTAGTTGCTTTTAAAAATCCTTAACAATATAAAATTTGATGTACGGATAAAACTTTTTTTTATGATAAATTTTAATAGAAACACAAACAAGCCTGTGTATGCACAACGGGAGAATGTCTGCGAAAATGTTGCTGCGTTGTTATTTTTACTCATGCTGGAACATGCTTATAAATATAATTTGGTTTTTGCAGCTTACGAGTTGTTATTACCAATACATATGCAAAACTGAATTTTCCGAACCGAAATTTCTATCTTTCTTGAACCGCTACACTACACTAAGCGACTCTTATTAAAAAAAAAAAAAAAAATCCATAGAAAACAAAATTTTATTATAATGCCACCGACATACAATGCGCGGCAACAAACAGAGCCACGTTGCTGCTTTATGTGCCTGGCTGACTTCCCTTATCTTCCCAGAGGTAGCTATGATTGCATGCTGTGCTTGCGCTGTTCTCGTCGCTTTTTGTGTATTGTATTCTATACCGACACAGCATCACCTACAATATAATCATCGTTTTCATTTTCTGACATTTATGTTTAGTCACTGCATTTGATTGTGTCTCTAAAATTAATGAAGTGCTTTTCAGATTAAATGCGGAGTTTATTTATTAGTACAAACCGGGAGTGGATACAAACGTACCCACATAGGTACATATGCACATATGCACACACATGCGCGTGCGCACACACAAAATAGACTTCGTCAAGTCGCAGCCGTAGCAGCCCACGTCGTGGACCACCACGAATATACCGAAAACAATGTAAGCAATGAATAGAAGCGGCATGAACAGCCTCGAGGAGGAAAGTGAAATTTATTATACATTTAAAGCGGGCAATACTAGTATACAATACCTAGGAGTAATGATCGGTCCAAGGCTAACATATAAAAAGTAACGGTTGTACAGCTATCGACAAGCAGCAGAAGTAAGAAAAGCTTTGACGCAACCACCTAACCTAACACTCGAGCCCTTACGGAAGATCGTAAAAAGCAAATGGCAAAGATAGCGGCATCGCTCGTGCTATACGGATCCTTCCTCAAAAAAAGGCGATGAACATGCCATCATATGTCAGAGGCATTCAGAGGCAGCACATCGCAGTGTAGCGGATTATGCGTCTTTGTTTATCGCTGGCATGTTTCCAATCTACCCGCGAAACAAGAAAAATGAATGCAAAGCCGAGCTCCGTAACATGCAGGCCGGCGAGGTTAACAGCAGATGGGCGCCTCGGCTAATACCAAATCTGAAATGATGGTTTAATTGGCAGCATGTGTGAGGGTGACTTCAACATAATACAGATAATAAACGGTCTCGATTATTTTCGAACGCTCTTATATGAGTTTAAGTTAGATCAGAGCCCACGTATACACACTTTCTAGTTTTTGTAAGTGCACCGTAGACGCTGACCAGATCATCGTTGTCTGTCCGAAATTTATAGACAAGTAACGGATGACAACAAGCAAAACTTGGAGACTATCAACAGTTTTGTGAGAGAACAATTGAAAACACAATCTACGCCGATTATTAAATACCTTATTATGGGCCAATTTTCATCATAAAATATTAAAATCTCAACTTTTCTACCCTAAAAAACAAAACTTGTCGTTCAAATCTCTATATAGGATAAGATCCAAAAATAGGCGTACATCGTCCAAATTTTGTAGAGTCAATTTTTTTTTTTATCTAAATTTCTATTATGAGTTAAGTTTCATCAGAACATTTTAACAATATATAGGATCCAAAGTTAGGATCCAAAAGAGAGGCTGCGATGGCAATTTAGAAAACCAAAATACTATAACTTAGCCATTTTTGTCGAGAACTTTTGAAAATTGCAGTTTCTTCCATAAAACGACTTTTCAAAATGGGGCGTTATATGGGGAATGGTGGAAAAAGGGGCCGGATTTAAACAATTTCGTTCGTCCTTGGATCGAAACACGTGAGCATACCAAACTTCATCACAATATTGCACAAATTCTAATCTACAGCTTGAAGACGGCATTATAAGGACAGACATCAGACGGACAGACAGGCTTAGATCGATTCAGAAAATGATTGCCCTATAATAAAAGGTGGGCCTCTCTTACGTTACGCACGAGTTTAATATAACCTGTAACGGTATAGGGTATAAATACTGCAAGAAAATAAAAAGGGGTAAAATAGTAATGAAACAAAGGATAGTGGAACGTTAACGTAGATTAGCAAGAGATGGCCAAAAATCGCGTATTTAATAAAATGAGTGCAGAAGAGAGAAGAAAAAAGCATATCGCGAAACCGTAGAAAAGTGAAATAATAGTTCCCTGGTAGCAGATAAAAGGTTAAGCATAAACAAACTAACAAAAACAATAGAACAACAGGTGATATATGCGAACGGTTTCGAAGTTGATGTGTAGCAAAGGATTTGCTCGAAGCAACGAGAGTTCAATGATGTTATTTAAGGCGAAAATTTAATGTGTTCTGATGGAATAATTCAAAAATTGGTGTAATTCAGTTTCTTTAAATATGTAAATAGTTTTCCGTAAAGCATTCTTTTTCTCTCCCCCCTACCTTCTCTATGCAACCCAGTTGTATAAAAATAATGTAAGAAATATTGCGAATAACGAATAAAATAAAAGCGAATTTTACGTAACAATATTAGTGCATTTATGGCATTAAAATCGCAAATATTTATGAGTTGAAGTCGTGACTAAAACAGCTAACAACATATCGCGAAATGTGAACTTTCAGCGTATAATACTTTAGAATAATTATAAGAATTTGTATACCTGTCATGTTGAATATGTAAAAATCGTTAGTTAAGTCACTACACTTTACGCCCTATTACGTTTACACGCATATAAACCTAAATATATGTATAAGATATTGTATAAGATATTCTCGTACATGAAATGTTAGAGAATTAACTATTTTTTTCCTCACATAAGCCTCAATATGCGCTCATAAATCTGCATTTATCCCTTTAACTATATATATATATATGTGTGTGTGTGTGTGTGTGTTTGCGTTGTAAATATTGTAAGTAGTAAGTGCTTGCGTGTACATCCACCATATTTAACACATGTATAGCATTTATACATAACTGGCTTTAATGTGTGAGAAATACTTTTCATTTCATCCAATTAAGAAAAAATACAAAAACAAAAACAAAAGAATAAAAACAAAAAGGTTCACATTTCTCCATATAACGCAACTTGATTTCTTGCATTTAATTTTAGAAAATTCAAAGTTTGCCTTAAATTTCACCGAACTTGTATTTTTTTTCGCATTTGCGCCTTTTCTGTTGACACTGACTTGCGTCTTTTGTTCACAGCGATATCAAAACAGTTACAAACAACAAAAAAAGGGGAAAAAAGGAAAAAAGACTGGTTTCACATTGCAGCCCGAGAAGCAATAAAGTTCAACTACTTTCGCTAATTTCTCTATAAGTAGCCCATAAAGGTAATTGTACTAAATCTGAAGAGAGAAGCGCCACTTTTGCATTTTCATGGATCCTAAATATTATCGGAGAAGTGTACTAAGTGCAGAAGTATCAAACATGTCGCAAAGATATACCAAATTCATGTTTCAATACATATTGTCGCCTCTTTTGGGAAATTTGCGGTACTACGCTTGTGAAAATCTCCCCCTCTTGCCATGAATCGCTGAAACAGCTGATTTTTTCACATGTTCGCAGAACGCTGTTTAGCAAATGCGTAAAGCATAGGTAATCGGAATTAGTGTTGCTCAGTTGAGTGTTCCGATCCGATTGCACCATGTCGACGGATCGATGGATGTACGGAAAACGATGATCTTTTGTTGGCTTTTCCGATAATCGGATAAGTTTTTCAACGACAAACGATTCAATTATTATATTAATTGTTTCACTAGGCTTTCACAGCTCGTAGCAGATCACAATTTTCTCTTCCCGTCAGACATTGAGCTATTCTTCTCAGCGAAAGCTATTCGATCTTGCTATCAATGGGAATGTTATGCCTGAGTCTGATCTATGATCTTTTGCGCTTTCAATTATTAAAATAAATCCACATTTCATTTTCAGTAATTAAACAATACAAACGCACCTTTCTTCCATATATTGGGCGGCTCTTCATCTAACTCTGGTTCAAGTGATGTTGCATCCATCTTTCTTCCTTCTCAGCCTTTCCTATATCGCTTATGAGACTAGAAACAGCTTAACTTAACACTTAATTGCTCTCCGAGATGTTTGTATGTTTGTGAATCGCAACAATGCGTGCAACACTTCATCTTCCTCCGAACAAAATTCTTGAATGGATGGCACTGCAATTTCAAGCGGAATGTATTTAGTGCATAGCTTAAAGAAGTCAATTGAACCTTTGATTTGGTTGGCATATTGTAGTACGGGAAAATTTGACGAGAATGAGAAAAATCTTAAAAATTCATATAATCGATGCAAAGGATTTTTAGATATTTCGTGTACTTATGATGTATCTCTCAAGCTCTGAGCGATTGAAGCAAACATTAAATGTTTAAAGGGGGTCTTCTGGGATGGAATAAATAGATTGAAAAATCACTGAAAAATTTATATGAAACTTAATAGAGGAAAAAAGCTTAGCATCGCTTCGTGAATTTTTCCATTAAGCTTATAATAGCTTGTAAGTGTAAGTTGCTTTAAGAAATAATCTCAATGAAAGTAAAGCCAACTGCATTAATGACGTTAAGCAGGCAAGTAAATGGAACGATATTGTTGCTGTTCAATCTATAAATTTTTTTATGTTATGGCCAATAAGCGCGCGCGCGCGCGCTTACCTTTTAAAAGAAATTTAATTATAATATTTTATAGCGTACGCACGCCGGTAAGATTTATTGTTATTTTCTTATTAAAGCTCCTATAATAAAAAGTAAAAATAAAAAAAATAAAAAAAAAAAGCAAAAATATTAAAAAAAAAAAAAACTATAAAATAAACTACAAAGTAAGCATAGATTATATACGCACACGTTCGTTCGTCCATCTACTACAATCAGGTTATCCATAATATACACTCATATAGTGGAGCTGTTTAGTGGAGCGTGCATTCATATTCCTAGTGGAAAGTTTCGTTAAAACTTAAAGACTTTTATAAAACATATCAATTTAGATTAATTTTATGCTTAAACTTAAAAGTGTGTTTGTTTTATTATCCACTGTCATAAAATTTAGTTGAGAAAGTGCAGGAAATTTTTCACATTCACCCCACAAAATGCTGGCTGCCAAAAACTCTTAAACAAACTAATGACATTAAATGAAGTATTTTAATTGTCTTTACCGCAACACAAACAAAACCATCTACAGCGATAACAAACAAACTGTGTTGTTTGTTGTTCGAGAATTTTTAAAATATTTTGAAATATTACGAAATGGGATAAATGAGAGAGAGAGAGAGAGAGACGGGAAGCGAACAAGCGAACGAGCGAACGAAAAACAGTTGTTGGCAACCACGCTGGCTATGCTAACAATGTTGCACATACTAAGTAAAGCCAATTAAAAGCAGTTGACATTCGTGAACAATAACGGCATTTCACTAACACTTTGTGCATTTTCTCACCAACCCAACTTGATTCTGAAATAAAAACAACATCAACAAAACTAAAGAAAATTTCAAGTCTTTTTGATCATTACAATGTATCGAATAAATGAAACTCCTTAGGCTATGTATTGTGTGGTGGTAAGGAAAGGGATGCAGACCTTGTGGAAAACATAAAAAAAAGAACAACAACAAAAAGAAAACTTAAAACAAATGTTCAAAGTCTTTCCCCTTGACGTTCACAACATAGAGAAACAGTTTACGACTTGTCTCACACACAGTCATCACTTTAGTTAAGATACCTCTTTAAAAGCTTATGAAGAATTTACAGAAATGTTTTTTTTTTTTTTTGTTCCAACTATTCCATCATCACTATAATAGATAAGCTTTTCATAATAGGTACTTAAGCATATCTTAAATATTCACAGAAATTTAAGCGGAAACTACTGTAGAAAGGGATACTTAGCACTCAACTTGAAAGGAATGAAACAACGCGACCATAGAAGTCGAACCATATGTCCATGCATGCATTAATAAACACGAATCAAAATTTCAGTGCTTTTGAACGCAACAGATATTTTGTTTTTGAAAGACAGATATCTGTAGGGGTCTAACGTGAGTACTTGCTTCGAAGCTTAACCTCCCAATGTCCGTTGACATACGGGTTATTTTAGCGTGAGCCGACAGCTTCCAAAGGTTGATACAATCGCAATCAGCTAGAGGTCCCCTTACAACTGAAGTATCAGATTGATTAAAAGTGTATCGCCAATAAACCCACTTTGGGGATTGTTAAGGCCTATCGTCACCTCCAATTATTCGCTTTTTGACGATCTTTGAAAACCACAGCAGCCATGTATCCAGCAGCCATGACTCGCTATCACAACAAGATTCCCTCCAACAAAAGTTCCTCTAAATAGTGTTATACAGTGAATGAGCCCCTGAACCCCGTGAAGCTTAAATTTAAACTCTAAAACCTTTAGTATCACTTTACGCGGCTGTAGTCACACTTGCCTTTGGATCTACCATGCAATCGCGATTAGTCAAATCCAAATTATTCTTTTTCAAGATGTACACGCGTCGGCAGATACAACTGACATGACCTGCTCAATGCTCTTAATTACTAATACTTCCTAGTAGTCTAGAATCTATGTGGTTCTGCTCCGGTTAGCTTGTATTTCCTCCACAAAAATGGTCTTTTATAAAGAAAACAAAACTTGTTCTAGCGAGTCCCATAAATTATCTATGATAGTCAAGCCTTAAACCGAGCCGAGCTTTGCTCGGGATCATCTTGTGCAAGTGGCAATTTTGGTACATCTATGCGGCCACTAAGCACGGCTTAAAAGACAATACGCTGCATGGGGCCTCTGCATCATCATTTCTCTCGGTGAAACTTTGGGAAGCCAAAACATGGCTCCATCACACTGATATAAGTGACAATGAATGTTTGTGGCATAGCTTAAGTTATATTATTCTTGAGGAAGACTACGTCGATGAATAAAGTCGAGTTGTCTAAAACAAAAAAAAATGGGTTTTTTTTGCTTACTCGGGAAACTTTCCAGCAACAATTTGCCTATTTTCAAATTTTACCTATGAAAATAAGCTCAGAATATATTTTTTCTACATTTCTTTAATTTTAGCTTTTTAATGTAACACGTGCAACAGATGGGAAAACCCAAAGATGTATAAGCGGATGGACCGACATGGTTTAGAGGTCTATTCTAATAGGCTATGCTATGCATAGATCTACAGCGGAAACTGAATGCATTTGAAACGTAAATTATTTCGCAATGCTGCGTAGCTGCATAGTAGGAAAACTTACCTAAATCCACTCAGTACTTTATGTTTTTCACTAAATATATTAAAAAGCGTATACGTTATGTTTTTAAATATATTATTATAAGATTAAAAATTAATAATTTTACAGCCATTTTCAAAAGAAAAAAAAGCTAAAACACAAAAAGAGACAAGGAAGGCGACTATATTCAACCGCAACCTTTTTTCAGTCATCATCAACGGAAATTATATATAAAAAGAAGAATAATTTCTTTGGAATGGTTTCAGATGGCGGTAGAGTCAATCAATTTAGGTTGAAATAGTTTTTGTAATTCTGCATAATTTATTTATTTTTATAATTTTAAAACGTCTTAGTCATGCGGTAGTAAGTAGCTTCATAAAAAATCATCTCCTGGTATCAAGCATCATAAGCTGCAATTTTTTCAGGCAAGAGAGGAAGAGTTAATAATAATGGAAGCAAACTTTTGGGTTTTCGTTGTTCCTTTTCTTAATTGAAATTAGCTATGATTCGTTCACAACCACAAAATGAATTATACGGTGAGCTCGCTTATGACAAAAACTATTAAATCCTTCATCCTCCATCAAATTGCTATTATTATTGCTTAAATTTGATAACTGAAAAGAAATAACCAAAGAATTCTAATATGTTTGTATGAATATTTTCAATATTGTTAATATTGAAACAACGTCGTTGCATTTCAAACCGGTAAGATGTGTAAGAACCCTTGCCACTGTGAACGGAGACTTTGCTTTGAATAGATGGGCACGAAACGAAAGCGAGCAATTCGCCAGATGAACATATAGGGAGCATATGGAAAGGATGAAAGGAGGCGCCTGTACGCCGACCATGAGCACTTTGAAGAAGTTCGATAGCTTCTTCTTATTCACAAAATCAAAATAATAAAAGCAAAATGCAAGCGCATCCATTCTCCCGTACGTGTATATTACGCTTTACTGTTATTTTATTTTTTTCAATTTTCTCGTACAATCGGAATTTTCAGGGCTGCGAACAACTGAATACATACAATGTTTCCATATTCCATGTTACTGAGAGCAAAAACTTTTATGAAACAAACAAAAAGTATAAGATTCAGAAATTGAAAACACAATATTGCGTAAATTGCATTGCAATTGAGTGTTCAGTGTTTCCTCATCAACTTTTGGTTATGCTTGTCTAAATAATGAATTTTCAATATATCCTCCATTTCATTGCTTTGCATAAAATGGATTTCGTTTCATCGATATTTTCAATTTGTGGGCATTAATTGCAACTTTCAATGAAGATCCAAATTATTAATAAAAAAATCTGGCGTACATAAGATTTAAGATGAATTTAATGCCCATTTTTATTCATTGGTTTGATGTAAAAATAAATAAACGCCCTTTAGAGGGACACAGTGCACCCATTGAATACCTTGCGCCATTTCCCTTAATGTAGTTAGGCATATAACGACTTCAAGGCTTTCTCATAAGGCCTTATATCGGAAGTGGAAGAAGTGGCCCGATCTAAAATATACTCAATAGCGTACATCTTCGGACCAAAATTGCTTTAGTGTACGAAATTTCATTTTATTTTATGTTATATCTCGAAAATTGTAGCTTGTCGATTAAACACAAAATCAACAAAATGACCAAACGGACAGAGAGACAGATTGACGAAACGAAAGCAAACGAAAAGGCGTGTGCGGATAGATAGACAAACTAATAGGCTTAGATTGATTCGGGAAATGATTTTGAATCGATGTTGCATAGATCCGAGCAAACTTAATATAATATTGTGGTGTAGAGTATGATGAAGGACGGATATAAAAAGAAAATTCTACCAAAGGGGACACTCGGTTTGATTATTGGAATGAAACTAAGGGGAACGATCATGTGTGGATGTGTTTCTCCACTCATGAACAAACTCACAGGGATTGGCAGAGACTGTAACCAAGCAGGTGTGTGCCCAATCGGCAAGTGTTACGCTTTTTCCGCCCGAGCATTCACTACAGCTACGCCCAGGTGTGCTCTCCCGCGCTAAGATTTAAACCCGGGAACACCGACTTGGTAGTCACGACCCTTACCTATCCGAGACAATACCTGCAGAATTGTGGTTGGTAAGGCTGCTTGGCATAGTTGCGTAGCAACGTTTCGACAAATATTCTCGCCGAAGATATGAAGTTCCATGCAAGAAGTGATAACTAAAACCTATCCCGACTATTAAGGATATCGAGGTACTTATCGAGCCTCATAACGTGTATAGAATTTTCAATGAAAACGGTTTCTATTTTTTCAACACATAAACTATTACTATATATGCCTATGATGGAAGCGATCAGTCGCAATAGTTAAGGAATTACGTATATTCTGGGACAAAATACCTGTCACTTATGCAAGATGTTTTGACATTTTCAATAAAATATTTACGATAGAGCGCGTCAAATGAATACACACTTGTTAACGTCTTCGGCGGAAAACGGGTCATACTAAGAGAATGTACTGCTGCTGCTGCTACTTTTACAATTTTCATAAAAAATTGTAAATTTTTCTTAACTAGCCTTTCTTGGGAAGCAATTGAAAGAAATGTTGTGCTGCCCACAGCTAAGAATTTCTTAGTCCGTTATTGTCGCACCCGATATTGGAACACCGATCACTTATGGAATATTCGTAATACGAATATTATAACGTATGCATGTCATGTAATATCCTTACGTGCCTGATGTGTATAAAAATATTATAGATAGAGAATGAAATGTTGCGACGCGCCAATGCTCGTTACTGTCTTGGCCGTCATGGAATGACTATATGTTCTCGACTTATCGTAGCATTGCTGATCATCATTTCGATGGGCGTCGCCACATTATATGCAGTAAATCAATTGAATTCGAAAATTGTTGATCAAACATCAGACTTCAGTTAATTGGTATCTTGAGGTGTATTATCGTGTTCCAAAAAATTTCAGTTGTTATATTCATCCGATATGTTAAATAATCGATAAATTACCTCAGTAGATTCGCTGTGTTAATCCAATCCATGCAAAAGAAAGTTCTTTGTTTTGTTTTTCTTCTGGCTTTTGAGAAAAACCAATCAATTAATTCAATCAAATTTAGTTCTCGCAATACAACTACGCTAACAGTTAAACCAGTCATTCGGGATATTTCTCATTGGCCGATTGAAAAGCTTCAAGCTTTCATTCTTTCATCAGCACTTCTTTTAATGACTTTCACTTATGCAAAACCGCAAAATGATCGAGAAAATTTGATGCTTTTCGAAATTACCCATAGGGCAAGGCGTGTCCGTCATAAAAAATGTCAGTTAAAGTGTTATCAGGAGATATATAAAGTTGATGAAATAACTCTCATTCCACCCACTTTCAGATCCAAAGAGGAATTTTCGAGTCAAGAGTTTCTTTACTCCATTGATATTTTTATCCTGCGTAACTGCCAAGGGCCAAGTAACCATTCATACAGTAGTGTTTTAGTGGTACGTTCGATTGCGTAAGACTGAATAAATTATTTAAGAGTAAAAATGAAAATCGCAAAGCAATTAAAAGTGAAATTAACAAAAACAAAAAAGCTTTTTATGTATTAAATGAATAGGAAATTGTTCTCAAATTTCGATAAATTAATATGCGTTTACTACCAGCACGCGTATTTTATAAACGGGCTTTTAAATTTATAAATTTTATATATGATATTAAATAAAAACCCATACCCAGAGTATAATTTCATTCTGGTCTTTTTTGTGAACCTTCCTATAGAGCGTACAATTCCCAAGGGTACTCTTAAGAGCTTTTACTCGCTATTGAAATTAATTGCGCGATGTTATTGATAGTCGTTTATGGAAGCATTTGCGTATTATTTAGTTATTCCTTTCACAAAAAATCTGTACAACATTATAATAACATAATGATCGAACTCGAAATCCATCAATATTTTATTACAGCATGGCTTGTGCTTGTTGCCCAGCGTAGAACAAAGAAATTAAAGAAAAAAAAAAAAAAAAATCAAAAAAAATTTTAACTATAACTAAGTAAATACCTAACATACCTATAGTGGACATCGATGGGTGGGCGGACTGAAGCAGGTTTTGCCTTTATACTACATAAAGCTTACTGACCGGGACATAAGCCGCTTACTAAAAATAAATGCTTATTTATATCTAAGTAAACGCATGTAAACTTTATTTATTTATTTATTTTTTTTTTTTGTAAATTTTTTATACATACGTATATGTAAAGTTATATACGTGTATATATACATATGTATATAAAGCGGGAGAGAGAGAAAGAGAGGAAGATGAAAAGCGAGCGAGAAAGAGAAAATCATTCAATAGCAAATTATTGTAAATCTTCCAAACGCATACATATTGATGTACGCTTACTTGCTTACTTACTTGACTGACTGATTGTATTGTTACTGAGCAACGTAGTCAGTCAGTTATAACCACTTCTCCATAAGAAGTGAATTTCATTTGAAATTCCAATATTGTAAGTTTAGGAACACAAACAAATTCACGTACAAACGCACGCATAATATGCTTTTACTTACATTGTATACAACGACGTTTTATTTGAAGAGCATTATAACAATTTCATAGAGAAATTGCAATACAAGAAATAAAGGGAAAAAAGAATAAAATAAGTAAAGTAAAAAAATCCGATTGACAGAAATGTCATAAAAAGTTAAGAAAGTATGTCGAATTAATTCCGAGCATCAAGAAGGAGTAAAAATTGATTTATGAAAGGAAACAAATTATTAATCATTCTCTCTCTGTCTCTCTCTCTCTCGCACACTCTCACATACATGCGAAACGACACGAAGGAGAAAGAGAGTGACGCACAAAAAAAAAAAACAAAAACAAAACAGCCGTACAAACTACGATAAGGGGCAAAAATGGCAAATGCTGAAGGCTTTCTTTATCAAAAAAAAAAATATCTTTGAACAATTTACAAAATCTTTAAAACAAGTTTAGAACAAAACTTGTACATATCCCCCGTAGACAATCTTTTACTGTGTGTGATCTTTCCCATGCGTGATAACGCAAGTAGCTAAATATAATTTCGAGCAGCCCAACATTTTGCGTCAATGTTAGAAAGCGAACGGTCACAATAATTGATGAAAACGAGCAAAATCCAATAGCATTTACTAGCGTACACACACAATCACTTAATAACTTTCAAATCTTATAATTGTATTGACACAAGTATTGATTAGAATCATCGGAAAAATGGCTGCGTGAAAAGGTGCCTTGCACTAAGTGTGCACGCATAAAAGTGCATGCGAAATGCGTTATAATCTTTACACATTGAAAGATTCGCTTCATTATCTGTACGAGATTGACGATGAAAATTTTTTACAATTATCTCCAGTTCACATTCTCCATCTCTCTCTTCTTCTATTGGTTCCATTTATTACATATATTATAATCTACAGCTAGTATGCTTTACTATATATATAGTTATTTCCAGATTAGAAGCAGGCATTTTTCTTTCGCTTGAAGAAAATTGATTCATTTGATTCGTATAAAATTGTATGCGCGTAAGCTTTAAAATTGCATGAATTGATATTTAATTCAAAGACTAAAATTATGGGATCACGGGATTATGGGATTACGTTAGTACATGGCGTGTAAAGCTAAATCTTTTTATATATATCGACCTTGTCGGTGTGAAAGGTGAAAAGCCGTAACTCTGTGTCGGTTAATCTAAGCGGTCGTCGAGAGATAGGCTCATCGTTTTATCCCATTTAAGATGAAAATCATATAAGTCGATCCTTAAAGTAAATATTGAAAGTGATATCTCCCTCTATGCAGTTATGCGCATCGCTCTATGCATTTAATATAAATTACAACAAGAGAATCGATTTATATTTTCGCTCGCCACCCATTTGTCCACTAAGCAGAAATTCAATGACTAAACTGCAGCAGCTTTCCTCCCAATAATGAAATGCTATGAAGAAATCTACTACTGAATATCAAATTTTTATTTCTCTTACTTTAAATGCTTTGACATAATATGCTATGGTAGCGTATTAATTGAGAGCATCGTACATATAAGAGAGAGTGTACGGTGAGTGTACAAAAGCAAAACGTGTTTACAGAGTAGTACGCGGCGTATGAGCAACGTTGGATTACGCATACGCACACTTATGCACAAATCTTTCGATCCGTTGCGTGACACTAGGCGTATACTAGATTTTCATTTTTAGTACATCTTAGTGCGTTTGTATTGTGTATTTTTGTCCAGTGTCCAGATCTAGAAGTAGCTGTGTTCAACTTGCATGTTCCTGCTGTGCTTGTTCGCATGCTGCATAAACATTTGTGTTCATGAAAACAAAGAAAATGTCCTCGTAGTACCGAAAAAATTCATGGATGACACTAATCTGAAAAGTCAGTCGAATGCGTATTTCGCGGAACTATCTCGAGCTAAGCATAAAAGTGTTGCTGATCGGCTCAAGGGCACGCCTATAGTTAACTTCGTGATTTTCAGTTATATTGATTTGATATAAGGCAAGTGACAGATTCTTTTACTCAGGCCGCAGAGAGCCATGTTTCTTATATTGAAGTTTTTTTTGTTTTTTTCTTTGTTTTTTTTTTTTCTGAATTTTTGTTATCCGAAAGTGACTAAATAATTATGTTTTTACGGTTATTGTCAAACGACTATTTGACGAATGTTGATAATCAGTTTTCAGTGTTCAGTTTGTCGTAATCAAATGCTTATCAGAGACAACTCAGAGTTATCTCAGTCAGTTACTACCGATCCTGGCTAATGGGAAGTAACTCGCATATTAAATTCTGTGCTACAAAACTGAGTAAATCATTTTTGAAACAGCGAGGATGCTTAACGCATTAGCGCCTAAAGCAAACACACCTGTAAGGCATGTATTAAATTATATAGAAGCCAGGCAACGTTTGTAAAACTAATGCAATTCCAAGAAAATTATACGCATTCGAATGCACTCTGGGCTATAAAATTCAATGGATAAAGTCGAAGTATTGGAATCACTACATATTAGGCATAAGAAATAAATTCCTTACGTTTACGTGATAAAACTCTAATTAATTTAACGAAATATTTGTGATAATGTGCTACCGTTTTGTCTCTTATCATGCAGTGTTCGTGGTACATACTTTGTAGTTTCGCACATCTTCAAAATTTCTTCCCTTCTCCAGCTGCATCGATCTGAATACGTATTAATTAGAGGGGGACAGATCTGACGAATAATTCCGCCCACATTGAAGATCACCTGCTGGTCTGTTTTTTCTGAAAACGGACGAACATCTTCATAATTGACATCCATCTCTATATGAGATTGAGCCTGAGTTGTTTACAACTGAAACTTATATCGTACGAATGTCAAGATCGATTTTATAAACTAACCGATCTCAAGTCTCTCTTGTGAGGAGGCAAAGTCGCCAGCTCGTTTTTCCATCACATATGTCCCGTTCGGGAGAGGGTGATAAGATAAGTTAGCTAAGTAGCAGAAAAGTACAGCGACTGACGAGTGGAAATGGGAGGGAGGTCTGGTAAGATTGCAAACGTGACCTTTAGAGGTGACAAGGACCTGCCGTGAGAAGAGAGTTGCTTCCCGTGTCAGCTTAAGAAAACGATTGTTTGTTGACTTAAAAATAATGTCTGTTGAAAGCTGTTGACCTTGTGATAATTGCTTTGTTTTGCGACTGTGATACCAGAGACTGCTTCAGAGTAGTAATGATTTAATAAATTAATTGATTGGCGAACAATCAATCGCAAGCTTCATTGGAATTTAACAATCAGCATAAATGAATTATTATCCGTAAAATCATAACGCAGGGACTTAAATGAAAATCTTTTTAGTGGACCCTGGAATCCGACCTGTTACCCCGGATTGGAAGGAGGAAAAGCCTCACAACGTTTACAATGATTATCGGCAGAAATACATCACTTTACACGGTCTTGAGAAGCTTTCTCTCAAATGCCAAATTAAAATTTTTAATTTAATTTTTGTGTTCGACTTGTGCGAGAAAAGTAACTCCTACTAGTTTCTACCTAGAAAGATTACATTAATTAACATTAGAGTATATTTTATAAAAAAATTTTTTATTTGAAATATTTTTCCTCTTTTAACGCGACTTAGTGAATATAATAAATTTTGTATGGTAAAAACCGATAACTTTATAACTTCACTTATATAAAGTAAGTTTAGTTAAATTTATTTTCCTCTTTATCTTCCGCATTATCTTAAACTTACTTTACTCGTTAATCATTTAAATGCATATTTTAAATATTTTAATAAACGAGAGCAATATGAATTAATTTTAATTATGCACAAAATTTATTCGATTGAAAGTGAAGCCAACACAATCGTGTTCGTTATGTAAACAACCTGTTGAAACAATAATTCTGATAATGCAATAATTAATTAATTTTTGCGTCTAAAATATTCCCAAAAATGTGCATAAACTTTCATTTGTAATAAAGCAAACATACTAAAAAGCAAAAAAATGTAAAAAGAAAAAGAAAAAACAAACAAAGTAAATGCCATTGTGTGAAGGGGAAAAGAAAAGCAGCAAAATTGAAGAAAAACTTGTATTAGAATGAAAACAAAAGATTGTTTCGCATTATTAAATATAAACAACTATAATAAATTGTGCGCGAAAAATGAAGACAAGCAACATTCGAAAAAAAAAAAATTATAAACAATGCAAGCGTTGTTAACGCTTCAAAACCCGAGTTCATATCCCCCGCATTATTAGTAGAACGCGCTTACATTATCAAAGGCGTTTGTTTATGCTCACAATAAAACGAGAATGCGAGTAAGTGAGATCATAACATCAGAGCATTTCCATATGGCTGCGATATCGGATCCCTTGATTGAGCTTAATATCCGTGTCCGAAAGATTTCGAAAAGCGGAAAGCGCTCCGCTGTCGTTGGGCAAAAAAGACAAGGGAAAAGCGCGTGGTATGTAAAGATTCCGCTAGACGTTTGGGCCAAGTATTCTAGGAGTACCCTATGGAATGAAAGAACTTTCGTCATAATATATTCCCTTACCTCTTAAATTCGCGGATTCGCTGGTCAATTAGTAACGGAAGACCTTTGAAACAAATAATATTACACTGGGAAGACCGAAAACGCTCTTCGTCCGGTTAAACCGGAAAAGTAAATCTTCTTACTTGGGTTCATCTCGGCAAACGCGCTCTTGTGTGCAACACAGTGATCGTTTGTGTGTCTCCTAACAATGACTATGAATGAAGATCTGCAGTCACAACGTTACACTTCTTAGATAAGCTCCGCATCATTTAAATATGCCAGTATATGTGATGGTCGTCGGAAACTTTACCGTACAATTGTCGGCAGGGTATAGAATCTGATATATGTTACGCTGCCGTCACTTCAAACTTCAAATCGAAATTAGTAGTGCAAGCCTGTAGCTGTTGAAAGTTTAAATATCTACGCAAATGAATGGAAGTAGACGAGTGCACAAATTTCCGAGTTATGATATTAATATTACAACAACAACAAAAAGAAAAAAGAAAGAAAAGGAAATGCAAATAATTTAAGTGCTATTATTAAAGAGCTGTCAAATTCTTTTAAACATTGCATGCTGTTAAATGTAATTTAATTTATTTCTTTTCAATGTTTCGTTTTGTAAGTTTTTTTTTTTTTTTTTTTTTGCAATAAATTAAATTAGTTTTAATTGTTACATGTCAACAAATTATTTTAAAATTACTTTCACCTTGCAAACACACGCATGCACGCACACACACACACACACACACACACATTAAAAGTTATTGATTAATTTTTCAAATATTTGCCGAAGAAATTTAAAATTCGAAAATTATAAACATTTGCGCTTCATAAGATGATTGACGTGTAATTTATTTTCTTGAACGCCTTCATAATAATCGTGGGCAAGACGAGGAGAGCCATTTGAAGTCCACACGAATGAAAAATTCTACATTTCATTGCGCTTTCATTAAACCAAACGATGAATCATTCGCACAATTTGTTGATTTCATTATGCTATGAGAAGGACGACCGACAACCGACCGGTTTTTAAGGATAGATGAGAAATTCAAAACAAAAAAAGGAGAAGAAAAGCGAATGACTTTACTACATTGATTCACAAAATCCGCAAGTGAAAAATTAAAAAAGAAAACTATATAAGAATTTTATAAGCGCCTTGAGAGGACATATGGACATCTATCATTTTAAATCGAATACATCGATGAGAATTGTCCAATACAGAAAAAGAGAGGGAGAGGGAGAGAGAGAGAGGGTAGGGGGGCAACACTTAAATTGTCCCTAAGGTACATACGCCTATAGAAGTTTAGGTGACTTTGGAAATATTTCAAATATGTAGCACTCCTTGACCGCGCTCATTTCTAAATAATATAAGAACTTTCACAACCTTAAACGTGTTGTCATCGCCCATTTTATCCCTTATGTTAACAATCTTTGCATGTTTTATAGTTAAGTCTGGGTTTTTTCCTCAAAAAAATTGTGAAAATTGAAAAAGGGATTAACACAATTTTTTTGTTTTTAACAAAAGTAGTGATACTCATATCCGTTTTTCCGATTAGTACTTAATTGTAGTTTGCATTCTTTTCGATCTCGAATGGCACCAAATTCATTTTTTTTTTTTTTTTGAAAAAGAGCGACGCAGTAAAATCTGTGAAGAGATGAGATTTGACTATCAGTCGGCCCTGAAACGCATTATTACTGGACATGAAGCCTGCGTTCACGCATAAGACGCGGCAAGACTCGGTCAATGAGGCGAATATCGTGCAAACGATGAGCCAAGATCGGAAAAATCTCGCCAAGATCGCTCAAAAATCAAAATGATGTTAACAAATCGAGGTAATGTTCGGTTAACGTGGCGTTGTGCGCTGTAAATTCTTGCCGTCAGGCCAAATTGTTAACAAGGAATATTATTTGAATTGGAGGCTTGCCAGAAGGCGACGAGCTAGATTTACAATAATAAATAAATTTTAAAAATAAAAAACATTTTTTCATACAGTAGCGTAGATATATTTTCTTCTTTTTATTTATTTTTTTTTGATTTTTCATACTTTGTAAAAGTTAAGCCTAATTATGTATAAATAAATAAATCATCCGCGATGATCTGGGGGGAACATTAGCGCCATCATCCAGTTGTTTGTTTCAATTTGTATGAAGATACAGAGACAATACTACAATGGACGAATAGACGGATGCTGGAACGTAATCAATATGACTCAATGAATGCTCTGTTTTTCTCTAATGAATGCTTCGGCACATTTCGATTTATCAATAATTGGTACAAAAGCAGCCGAAACATCCGTAAGTCTTTTAGTTAACAACGAAATTGTTTACAAATAAAAAAAAGCCGTAACGGTTTTCTCAAGGCAAAAAGTTAATTTATTAGAATTTATAGTTGGATTAGAAATGAGAAATTATCGAACGAAGCGCAAGTAATAATATTCGATACGAATAATTCTATTCGACAAATTTATTTGTACGCCTTCCTGAACATTTTCAAAAATTCCCATTTTTCATAAAACTCAAATGTTCTAACAACAGCTTTGAATAACTAATAAACCTGTTAACGAGCTTGTTACACTTTATAATATATAATAAAAAAACAAATACATATATGTATATATATATATATATATATTGAAGTATTATTGTATGGAAAGGGATCTTCTTTTTTTTTTTCTTCTTAATAGCACCACTCGAATTTTTACACATACTCGGCTCTTGACGCATACACATGTCTGTGTTTGAGTGGCAGAAACATAAAAAACAAGCCAAGCGTAAGCCTGTGTCGCAGCAAAAACTACACTTTAGCTTGGTTTCCGGCTTATGTGGTTTTTTATAAACATATACACGCAAACATGGATACTTTTGTGTAGTTTTTATTAACAGCAAACAGGTGCTTCTGTATGAGGTTTATTTATTTAGTTATTTATTTTTTGTTTTTGCGTTGTATATCAAAATATACATATATATATATATATATATATATATATATATATCTAACGTTTGTATGTTAACTGTGTGTTCTTAGCCTTCTTCCTGCTTTTTTAACTAAATATAAAATTTTAAAAAGCTTCCGTTTGTGGTGACAAGTTGTCAAATGCAACCATTACAACCACTCTTGGTTAGGAGCGGGATTTATTATATATAATACATCGGTCAATAAGTCCCAGCATTGTATAAAGAAAAGTTTTGTTTTATTTATTGTAACGTAACCTCCTCTAAGGATGTTAGTTACAATTGAACGCTTCTCTACCATTCGATTAAGTTTTTGTGCTTTACACCACCAATTGTATAGGAGACATTAAATTCATGCAGACGCATGTAATACCTGGAAAAGCTTAAAGTATACACACATTTCCAATCGATACCAATCGATTTTAAATCATTCTCTAAATCAATCTAAGCATGTCCGTGTGTCCATGTGCATTTGTATTCAACCTACATGTCGCAATTTTGTAAATTTGTTGATGAAGTTTGGTACACTATTGATTGTGACGCAAGAACGAACCGTGTTAAAAATGTTTCGATTCGGACCACTTTTGCGACAACACTTCATATATCATCGTTCCCTCCCATAAAATCTTCACATGGTAAAAAGGTCTAATCTTCAATGTTTGTTTATTGAAGTTTTTTTATTTTCTTACTTTTTTATTTGTTGTTGTCAGGGAATGTCTCGTCTATGTGTAGCAACATAATAGTCAAGTATAAGTGGGAAAGAGGAAAATTAGTAACCGCAGTCTAGTGGATGTATACGCAATCCGTTTATGTTGTAACTTTACCCACAGAGCACTTATTATAACTGTCGCCAATTATGGTCTACCGTACTAAGATTTAAGCATGAAAACACCAACTTGATGGGATAAAGTAAAATGTTTTTTGTGGACTTGATTCCATATAAAGATGTTCAACAGTAGTAAGCCCTTTGGCATAAAGATTTCATTTTTAATATTTTATAATGACAATTAGGTTCATGATAGTAATTTGGCATCGAAATTAATTGTAGACAATTTGGATGACATAAGTCGCCCACACACGGTTTAATTTGCAGCTTCTTATGACGAAAATAGGTGAAATTTGGATCCCGCCAATTGACCTTCTCGGCACTATCCAATAGCAATCGGAAAGCTTGCGTGAAAACTATCGCTTTACATGAAATCAGTGCATAGCTTTTGATGTATTATCGCGAAATGAATGAATGAATGACTCTCTCCTAAGTAACGCATCGGATAATATGGACTTGGAACCAGAGATGGACTAACTTCACTAGAACCACTGTAATTCGTAATTCGAAATGATCGAGATGACGTCGAATTTTTAAGGGGCATCACTTGAGGGTTAGTTCCGAAACTTATTGACAAATTTTTTTATATATATAAGTATATATATGTAACTAGATTTGCAACAGTAAGCATTTACATTTGGATCAAATAAAATATATTTTATTCTCCGTCTATACTAACTTAATACTAAAATTATTATTCCAGATGCAGCACACAAGAAGTACGTAACAGGCAATCGGTAAAGTCTGCACGCTCTAAGGCCACAAATATATACTTTTTTGCTCATTAGCCAAATAAAAAGAAAAAGAAGAAAATAATAGTAATAGAACGATAAGTGTTTGCTTTGTTTTATTATATTTTCAATCAAACACGAAACCCATCATCTGCGGTCAACACTAAGGCAATTGCAAAATATATGCATTTGGAAAAACATTTGAAGGAGTTTTTTTTACTGCACCTACTACTACAACAGGTACGTTAAATACATCAAATCCTTGTAAATCGCATAGTGAAGTGCATCGATCGATGGAGTAAAGGAATTCCAGGTCAAGGTAAGCAACAGAATTGTTTTATCCTGAACATTATCTTTTGTTGCTGCTGATCGTTTGTCACGTAGGATTTTTGAAAAGAAATCCATTGTACACGTCCTCTTGCATAATCTTGATCTTGAACATCGCATTCAAGTGTTGAAAGTAATCTACAGCTTTTTACCATAATGCCATCAATCCATTACACAAGCAATAAATAATGTGCGGCATTTATACATAGGTTTCGATTTACGTAATAGATTATAAAGGAAATAAATTCATATTTTGAAAATTGTATTGAAACCTGCTTTCAAATATCGCATATTCATAAGTGTTTGTTGTTACGCTATTTAAATCGCCTATGTGTGCATTGCGTGCTAACAGAGCAAATTTCAAACTACATTTTTGTGAAAATAATCAATAATGAGTTCATACTTAATCTTTGTAGTCATCCAATGATATTCAAAAGCTATTAAACGTTTGATTCGATCTTCATTCGAAATTTAAAGATAAAACTCTCCACAGTGAAATTTTACAAATCCTTTCGTTTACGATATTCTTCCCATAATGCGTGAGAGTTATGCTTTCAACTTTGTTTTCCTAAATTTTTGTTAAATAAATCAATTATTTAACAAATAAGAAAATTATATTTGTTCGTGACCGAATCTTTTACACCCATCACCGTTATCCGGAAAAAGACAAAAGAAGTAAAAGAACTATATTTTCATACTCTCTAAAATTGAGTGGACGCAGTTGATTTTTTCGAAATTTTCAAAATGAAATTTTTTGGCATGTGGGCGTTGTAGGCGTGTCCTTTAAAAAGAAGAAGAGAATGTTTACCACAAACACTACACTACACTGTCGCGCAGATATACAGATAGACAAATGGACAGACGGACATGCTTAAGTGCATTCCGAATTTGAAACTGGCCCGAAAAGGCCTTCAAAAGGTATTGAAAAAAAAAAACAAAAAAACAAAACAAAATTTTGATATACCATAATGTTAAGTGAACGTCGTAAGTTTTCCCAATTTTTATGCAGGTCCTACAACATCACCCATAGAATACGCGCTCAAATTTTTACACATTTACCTGCAATAGTTTACGAGTAATGGGCAAAAAACAACAACTTTTATTCCTTTTGACAAAACAACGGTGTTCTTAGTTTACGTGATACTGTGGGTGCGTCGTATGCTCGATTTGACCCATTTTCAACATCAACTTTGATAGCTTTATTTCTGCGGCCAGGAGAATGCTTGCAACAGACATTGCACAGACGGGCGGACAGACGGACAGACGGACAAACCAATATTCTTAAATTAATTTAGAATTTGTTGCTGAACAGGGATATATATATATATATATATATATATATATTCTTTACGGGGTCTCGGTCGCTTCCTTTTGGGCGTTGCAAACGTGTTGACGTAATGAATATGAATATGAATGAGCCCTCATTCGTTCGGTGATGGGTATAATAATGGAAACGAACATTTCATTTCAAGTTCTCTTTTGTTATGATTTATCTTTCTTTCAGGGCTTTAATACTCTTATAATTTTGATGGTTTATAGTGCGTTGTTATCAACATTCGCTCACGCCATATATTATTGCTTGTATATGCAAATAATCACTATGGCCTCAATTAATAACAAAATAATGATAATAAAGAAAGCTCTGCCACTGCAGGACTAATGATAATAACATTTATTAGATCGCCGCTAAACTTGTTAGAAATAGGGCCATAAACAAATTCAGTTTCCCCTTCAATTAAATGAATGTCCCCTATAAGCGTTTATGTGTGCCTGGGTATTACGCTAACATATTGTTCTAGATGTTTTCCGCTATTATTCCTACCATTGTTATTATTGTATTTGCATATGATCTATAAATGTGTTTTTAAAATTTGTAATGAAAAATCAGTATTAGTATCAGTCGAGTGAAGAGTGATAGTAACAGATATTACAAACATGTGTGGCTTGTCCTCGATTGGAAAGGGAAAATCAATGTATACAGTGAACAGTGAAACTCATAGCAAATGTATCGAATATCATGGGCATTTTGTAATGGCCAAGTTAGTTATAAACGCTTCAGACCGCATCTTGTACACGCAACATAAGAAACGTTATCTAAAAACAACTGAAAGGATAGCATATTTGTAACTAATTTTACATCTGCGTAAATGATATTAGCAAATATTATTTATGCCACATTTGAAGGTGATCATACCACCACATCTTTTTACAAAAATATATTAAATTTAACGAGTTTTCTACGTTTGCTTGCCTGTTTGCCTACTTGCCTACTTGCCTACGTGGTTGCTTGCTTAGACTAGCAACTAAGATGAGTATAAGAGTGTAAGATTATCACGCCCATTTTTTAAATTGAAACATTAAATTTTTCATCTTATCACCTTAGGTGATCCCTTGAGAAATCCAATGGCACACACAAGCAGTGTGAACTAGCGACCATTCCGATGCTTGGCCAACAACACGCAAGTAACTTATTAAGTTTCTGAAACGTATACTAATGTATACGATTGTAACTAAAGATTTAAGAAAACTATTATGCTTTGCATTACTAATGATAAACAGATATCATATGTATGCATAATAACAACTACAATGCCAACTACAAACACAGAGCAACACGCTTTTTACTAGTTTTATGTTGTTAAGCCAGCTGTAAAATATAGATTCATGGTTAGATGGCGAAATAAATTAAATATTTGTTAAAATACAAATCATTGAATTTTCAATATCATGCTTTCAAACACGCACGAAATATTGATAATATATCTGCCAATAAATATATATTACATTTATATATGTGGTATACACTCTGAAGGTATATTAAGCCAATTGGTTCACTTTTAACATAATGTTGCAAGCATTTGCAATCAAGAGGCATCACAAAATATTCTTCTTCTTGCATATGCTTTAAGTCAAGAAAAACGCATTTCACAAATCCTCACCGCAATTAAATCTGATGAGAATTAATTTCGAGAAGTGAGTTTTTTTTTTTTTTTTTTTTTTTTTTCCGTTTAACAAATAACGTTAGCAGAGATAGTTGCAGTTTGGTGTAACAATTCTTATCGCATGTAATCAAATATCATTTGCAATATTATCTATACCTACTGTCTGTCATATTTAAGAAGCAAGAAACTGCAGTAAGTGTCAAGCAACACATGTTTACAATCTTAAGTTAGTAAAAAACGGGGCAAAAAAAAAAAAAATAAATAATTTTAGACATCGAAGTATCATATCCGCCTGAGTGGCCGAGTAGGCAAGAGTGTCGACCAGCAAAACTCAGTGATCGTGGATTCAATTCTCAAGTGCGATAGAGTTGTTAATAAAGCCGAAAGTCTTAGATGCTAGGGCTTTAAGACTTTAGTCTTAGAATTTATTCTCTGGCTAAATTTATAATAATAATAATAATAATAATAATAATAATAATAATAATAATAATAATAATTTTTATCATCTAATTTGTAATGTCTCAAAAAGAATAAGTTATTCATAGAAATAAATGAAAATTTTTCCTTTCACTTATTAACATCTTATCGGCTTAGTTAGTTATATAATAATTTAGATTATTTTCAGCTTTCATGGCCTATTAGCTGAGCCTGTCTAACTGCCAGTCAGGAATATGCGAACCAAGTCATAGATCTTATACTTTAACTGTAACTTTCTATTCAAAATCTCATGGATGTTACAAAGTGAGTAATAATACTAATAGACCTTCGATCTCTGAGTGGTGGATATAAAAAGCATATAATAATAAATTAGATTTAATTGACAAATGTTTCGAATCTAGTTGAGAGTTTACAAAATTCACCCTACGGTCGACATATTTATATATATTGTATGTTAAATTGTTTCCATTTTCAAGTCAAATTTTGTACAGTTATAATCTTTCTTCGATACCGTTACTTAACAATTGCTTGCTGTTTTAGAGGAAAATTTATTAAAATTTATTTAGTTTATATAATATAATGATTGTATTATTGTAGATTTGTATTTTCTATTTATTTGATGGCACATAATTTTAGATGAATAAATAAATAGATATATATATATATATATATAAAAATATATATGAACGAACGATATTTTCAATGCTAAAATGTTAATTAAAATTATCGGCGAATTTTTATTGTTTAATATGCAATTAAATGGTGCTTAGAGTCTTTATACACGAACAAATTTATCATAAACGCACACATACAAACAGACAGACAGACAGAGAGATAGACAGTCAGATTATGTATTCGTTTATTATATTTAATTGTTTAAAATTATATCGCATTTTTTTTTTTTAAATGAAAATATCATCCACCGCATGAAATGTTCCAATGACTACTCAATTCTGCGCACATGTGCATGTGGCGTATACAGACAAACAGATTATTATTAGTATATTAATAGGTAAATTATTCAATCTTGATTTAGCAAAACAGAAAAAAAACAAAAAACAAAAAACAAAAAACAAAAAACACAAAACGCTGTTTACGTGTCTACATTTAATTGAATTAATGATGTTGTGAATTTTATAGAAGAACTATTATTAAATATTCATATTTTAATTGGAAACAAACTATTTAATTAACTTAATTTCCATTGAAATTATTCCAACTATTGACATATAATTCGTCAGGTTACACACGATTATTGCATCTATACATAAATCGTATTTAATCTTAGGTCTTGCTAGTAACTAATACGTGTTAAAGTAATTCTAGAATATCGAGTCCAATCGAGTACAATCTCATAGGCAAAAGTAAACAGAATCGTAACGTTTGAAACCACAAAAAAACCGAATTAAATTGAAGTGAAGCATTGACGTGATCAACATCGATATTCATTAGCCGATTACAACGAAGCGTATCGTGAAGATTTGAAAAATGATTGATTCGAGCCTTCGTGTGTCCTCTTAATAGTTTCGCTTTCTCTTTCAATTCCTTTCCAATCCTTGTGGAGCACTCTACGTAAATGCTTTGCTTAAATTTTTAAAAACGAATTTCTCTTCCTCATGAACCTTGTAGAAGATGTGAATGTAACGTTGACCACCCATAAAAAGTTTGTCCATTGAAATTTCCTGCTTTTCGCGGAAGAAGACAACTCGCACATTATGACCTCCTGCTGGGAATTTTTCCGCCTAATGATTTTTTACCTTCTCTAATACGTTACTGAATGTCTTTGGAAACAATTTGCGTTCCTTTAAAAGCAATTTCAAGGAAAGCTTTGCTATTGTACTTTCATCAAAATGATCTTTAAGGAGATACGAGAGCTCGGAATTATTCAAAAGACTTCAGCATTTCTGCTAAGAAATTAAGAACTTAAGCACCTGTCTTTTCGCAGGCACTTACAATGCGCAAGGTGCGGTTCCTTCTTTAACAGGTGCACACATTTTCAAGCACAAAATTGTCCGGCAAAGAGAATTACAAGAAATATTTGAAGATTGGAGGGCATTCTGTCGGCATAGCTCCGTCACTGCAGGCTAATAGAAAATAATAATAATAATAATTATGATGGGAAAACATGTGAACAACAGACTGGAAACGGTTCTTTTTTTTTTCGAAATAGGCTACGGAAGAACTCTTGCAATTCTCATTCTTTTTAATCGAATTTTTCGAGTATCTTCATAAGACTTTTTCGATGAATTAATTTAAACGTTTTTTTATAAACAAAAGGGTGCATTTTTTTTTTTATCGAAAATTGAACTGTTCCCTTCGAGTACTTGCCAAGCATAAAAAATTCATATTTATCAAAATTCCTACATATTCCTCTAGCTATAGAAAATTCAGTTAAAATGCTTTTTTCTATTAAAATTTGCACCAAATTAGCTGTGAAAATGCCTCGCCGGAATAGCTCTGGTGTTGCCATTTTCAATTTCAAAAATCATGTTATTTTATTTTATTATACCGATGTGTTGTGTGATTTAGTGGACTAAACTTAACCTAGAAGGTTGATCAGAAATCTTTCGAAATAATTATCGTAATTACATAATAAAATATAGGGAAAATTCGCTTAAAGTTCGCATGCACCGTAACTAACTAATCATATGCATATAGTGGATATAGTTGGGCCCGAACATTTTTTTGCACATTTATATCACTGTTTTTATGGGCATCTATACGTGTGTCTTTTATCTCGTAATGTTGTACAACGAATGAGTCCGTTAGCAGCCAATTAAAAGACTCATTCATCACTTTTTCTTTCTCTCTCTCTTGCTCTCTTTGTCTCTTTGTCTCTTTGTCTTTCTACCCTTCGCATACATTCAAAAATATATATGATAACATTTTAGCCTCAAATGCAGATGTCTGTCTGTACGGTTCTTTGTAATAATATTTAACATGCAACATAAATATTAATATATTTTTATACGGAAAACTTTGTACTCGTTCAACGACAAAGTCATGCAAACAAATTTACAAAGGAAAAAATCGCAAATAACTGAGAGGCAGCCTGTTTTGCAGAATTGTGCCGAATCTTGGATAACCATAGCTAAGGGAATTCAAACTGTAAATGCATATCATTTGCAGTGCGAAAAAAGAATTTACGAAAAGTACAATTTGTTGGAAAAATTTCGGGCGTGGCTCTAAGCGAGTGCTCTACGCTGCTTAGGGGCTAAATTCGAACACATCTTCTGGTTTTATTCGATTCGCAGGCAATAATTTCTGTGAGGCCGGTTCAATGCGTAACAAATGTAATAAACGATATAACTATTTTATATATGTAGTTGAGTTCGTAGTGAAAAGCAATGAAATTGCTTGCCCGTATTGCTTTTTCTATATCTTTATACTAATGGTTACATGTTGCGTGTCTACCCTCCATCTGCATACGAATGTAACTCAATTACAAAGTGGGTTGAAATGTTGACCGTTTACTGTTAATTCGGTTTTTAATATCAGTTTTACTGTAAATGTTAAGCGACCTGATTTCCTCCCCTTTCTTCTTCCTCTTCATTTTTATTTTTTACTTTTTCTCTTTTTTATTTATTTGTTTTTTTTTTTTAATTTTTTTTTTTTTGTTTTTTTTTTTTGATTATGATGTTAAAGGAAAATCACTTTTCTCTATAACAGCAAATGCATTTTGATGGAATGTTTTTATACGAAATTCTCGAATGGCTTTTCATTAATATTTTTCTGTACTATTTTTTTCTCATTCCCTTTGAAAACGAACTATATATGAAATATATATACTATATATAGACACATGTGTTTTTAAGTTTGACAATTTTCTTGTCTTTTTGTTTTGCCTCCTTTTTTTTTGTCACAGTAAACGCTTGCATACGACCAGTTTTGACTTCATTTTTGATTTTCATTATTGAGAACATACTAAGTTTACTTGGCCACCGAATACTTGTGCGCAGCACTTTTAGAAGTAAAAAATCACCGCTCATCGATCACACAATAGTAGGGCAAGTGAAATTTTTACAAAAAAGATTGTCTAATAACTAGGAGGTAATCTGATCTTTGCGAGCGCCATGATAGCCTTAAAAATGATCCAAAACAGGCTGCATTTCTCTTCCGTTTTATAAGAGCAATCTTCACAATTTCTCTAAGCAAACATCATATTTTCACATCTTGCCAGATATTCTTCATTGCTTCCTATTCGAATCTGTTCAAAAATGCCTATCAAGCATTGTACAAATTTCTAGGTAAAAAACTGAAGAAAGTATTTCTTGAAATTTATAAATTATACGGCGATTAATGCTATTCTCAATGTAGAACTTTTTCATTCTAATAAAAAATAGGCCCCAGGCATGGGCTACTAATGATGTAGTACTTAGTCGCTAGTAAGTTTTGTAAGTTTTATCAAAGCAATCCTTTCTTTAATGGTACTCGGCGAAAAGAGGGGGATCGCACATGTCCTCCATGTTGATAAAATAAAGTAAATACTTGTAAGTAAATTGAAGACGCATAAGATGAAACAAAATTCAATATTTTATGCGAGTTATACAGCATTTAGCAATAGGTCGAGTATGTGTACTCGATAACATAAAACTTTTTGATCGTGTGTTACGAGCCAATAGTAACAAAAGATGTTTAAATTTAGTTTTAAAGGCCGCGCAGCCGCGAAAACGATTTTTAATTTTTCCATAACACAGTTTATCGCGATGAGATTCCTTATGGATTTTCTGCTTCTTTTTGCATTCTATATCAACCAAATCACCCGAACAATCATTTATCTGCCAATCAAGCCAATCCCGACAAATCACTCAATACTACGAAAATGATCCATCATTGTTACGTAAGTAAAGTGGAAATACTTCAGTTGCAATGAAAGCCTGACTTAATAGAGAGATTAAATTCAAAAATTAAATATCACAACTTGACAACTTGATCTTATTAAAATCCAGTTAAGTTAAAGCCTTGAGAAATTATTGTAATTTAATATCAAAATTACTTGCATATGAAATTCAAGGGCTCAAGACATATGATGCGATTCCTCCTAAATAAGTGAATGATTGAATGTAGAGTGTTAGTGATGCGTGCAAGAGCGCACAAAAATATTATTGTGCATAGTTGTTGTCGTTTTGCTTTCGTCATATATTTCCATATGCAAATGTCCATGTTTTATGCTCGCTTATTTGCTAGCTTGTTTGCGTTTTTTGTTAACATGCACCGATGTTGTTTGTACGTTCACTTATGTTTTTATTTGCTTGCATCAAAAACCACAACTCGTCAGAAATTCATTCATGGTTGACGTAGAAATATTAATTAAAAATATGTTTGTAGTATGTATACACTTTTTTTTTGTTTTTTTTCTTTTCGTTAATTAAGACAAAATACGCTAAAATCTGTGTATTTTATTAAAATGATTTTATATTATTTATCCCCTATAATAATGCTAACTAACAATGTGATTGAAATTTGATTTTCTTTTAAATCAAATTTTTCAAAAATTTTTACCATCATAAAAATCATATTTCAATTATATATATATATATATATATATAATATATTATATATAGTGCGTCAAATGAATTATTAGATGTAGTGTTAGATGTGTCTGTCATAGTTGCTTTGCTTTCACTATCAAACATTTTATTGTCTTTGGTAATATCAGTGTTTTTAATCACAGAGTACGTCCGTCCCTCTCTCTCTCTCACTCNAAATGAATTATTAGATGTAGTGTTAGATGTGTCTGTCATAGTTGCTTTGCTTTCACTATCAAACATTTTATTGTCTTTGGTAATATCAGTGTTTTCTTTCTTGCTGAATCGCTTTCTGTCTCTCCCTCTCTCTCTCTCTCTCTCTCTCTCTCTCCCTCCCTCTCTCTCTCTCTCCCTCTCTCTCTCACTATCTCTCTCTCTCTCCCTCTCTCTCTTTGTCACTTTTCTCATAGCTATCACAATAATAGATATTCGTACCAGTTTCCCAAATTAATAAGCAAACGGAAAAACTGAAAACGATTTATATGCGTAAGAATGAGTGATCCAGTCATTGATGTTTGCAGTACTCGGAAATATTGGTACAAGGCTCCCTTAATGTTCAACAAACAACCTACATTTGTCGCATTACTTTCGCCCGAGCTGAGGGCTGATCTGTTCAAAAGCCAAAAAAAAACAAAAAACAAAACGTGAAACGTGAAACGAATGTGTTGCCATTTTAAGTTTAACGCATACACCGCGTGTGTATATAAATCTGTATCAAAAAATTTGAAATAAGATCTTAATAAAGGTATTTATTATATCCATTCACTCCCTCTTGCCACCAGATGTTGCATTCCGTGGAGCAACAGCTTGATTTGGTGTATATGAGCAGTGGCCTGACGATGAGAGTAAGTATTTTGGAAAGCGCTTGTGATCTACTTGTGATTTCGCCGTTTAAGTTCTTTCTCCCATCGCTAACAAAAAAACTGAACACATTTGAAACAAGAGGTTTTTCCAGGATAAAATTTCAACTTTTGCTTGACACACCGCGTCGTCAATGTGCAAAGAATTCAGAGAAAGAGCTGCGAATGACATTTGCCGGAAGTCTATATGTAGAGACATTATTGCATCATACTTTCAATTAATAAATCGAACTATTTTAATATCCATAACAACTATATGTGGCTTGAGTTCAATATTTGATTGCCGGGCAGAGCTAAAGAATTTCTTTTCTTTTTTTTTTCATGTTTTCTTGACTTTGCACAAACTAAACATCAAATTTCCATCAAATTTCGAGCTTATCAAGAAGTGTCCTCGTGGAATTTACGGTTTAATTTTGCCGATATTGCACTTGAACTTGAAGATAAGAGAAATCTTATCTTAATCACATAAATCCAAAGACAAGTCTAAATCCCGTAATCATGATATCAGTGGATAGTTAGTCAGACAATCAGCTAACAGATGTATAGCAGATAAGAAGATGGGGTTAAATCGCCTTCACAATCCCACTGGCTCACAATATACATACATTTTTGGGGTCACGAACGCAAATTTCTAAACAATTCGCTAATGTAGTGTAGCGCCATCAGTCGGTATGAACTGAATTATTGATTCCGTATATATCTCCATTTAATCTATTTATAAAACTTTCGTGCATCTTCTACTGGAAGAGAGCAGAAAAAGTATTGAGATACTGTTTCCAGCAGCTTAAAAAGTAGTTAGAAAACATACAAGCGAACCTTAAATGTTTTCTTTTTTTTTTTTTTTGCGTTTCTCTTTTGACTTAAATTTCATTAATCATTGCAAAAATGTAATTATCTAAGAAAATCTTGTTATAAATGCCCTTTTAAGGTTTGACATATACTGCATATACTGCAATGGCGGCATTGGCGCCATTGGCGTTAGCAGAATAAAAAATAATAAGAATTTTTGCCATCAAATAGGAAAATAATAGATACCGCGAAACCAAATGAATGACAACGATGAGAGAACGCAACAAAGTGTATTTGAATTGAAGTTCATAACAGGATACGAACAGTAATCCATTCTGTCATTGCTTTGGTTAAATTCAGCACACATACACATATATATACTCAAAGGTTTCAAAATGCATTTCCTTTAAGCGCTGATCCCTATTACGTCATTTTTTCGTTCTCCTCTATATCTTTATTACCATTGCTTTTTCGCTGCTAAACTTTGCTGAATAGAAGAAGAAGACGAATATTTGATTTGAGTCGAACCAGTTAACAGTCATCCAATACTCTATTATATAATGACGTCACTATTTCATTAGTAAATCATAACAAAGCCATCATTATGTCACATGGCATGTAAAATTAAAATGACGACTTGACGACTTCGGAGACCGTATTTGCGATCTTGAACTTCGGAATCAATCAAATATGTTCACGCGATAGCCGTATGTGTGCTTGCCTTTTTATATGTTAACACGTATTTCTTACAGTTAACAAGGAGATCCAAAATCGAATTTATCTATTTAATCTAATTATCTAATATTATCTAAAAATCTTATCTATCTTATCGAATTTATGTAGTAGAAGATATCCGAGATTCGCCTTTAGACGACCGTAGTTATCATATTTGTTTCATTTTCTTTGTATCAATGCGTTACACTACGGGTGCGAACACCAGTAGATTATGTGCCGCAATAATAGAATAAAACGACGCTCTCGATGCAAATTGATTTGGATTAGTCAAAAAAAAAAAAAAAAAAAAAAACAACAACAACAAAAAAAATGCAGGCTAAAATCAACATGAAGAACAAAGCTAAACGCCGTTGCATAGCCGTTGCTAGAGCTCCTTTAAGCACATATATGCGCATATA
>KK502409.1:3430190-3446206 GCA_000688735.1 Glossina austeni
ATATATATATATATATATATATATATGAAGTTAGTTATTGTGCGAATTAATGAATTAAACGCAGTGAAATTGCTAAGTGATGGACTTGCTAATGTGTCATTGACTTTGATATCATCTGGTGCCTTTGTGATTTGAAACAATTGCCAATCTCCATACGTTTGTGTGTGCTTTCGCTCTCTCTCTCTCTCTCTCTCTCTCTCTTTCTCTCTCTCGCTCTGCTCTTTTTTCTTTTATATGGTCTTTTGTTCTATTCATGTAATATGTAGCTGTGTGGTGTAGTTGTTTGTAAGTCTTTATTGTAACTTGATGACAAAGTGAAAGTAATTAATGACAGAAACGCGCACCTAAGATAGCACACTTCTACGCACAACTAAATATATAACTATGCATTTAAATGTGGATACACACACATAAAGAAAAACACAGATATTGTATTAACGCTATGCATAATTTCATACCGAAATTTTGGCAATTGCTTTCCCGCTCGTCTTCGGGACAGACGTGATGACTGTTTTATACCTTAAATGAAAGCTGAAACTCATAATTAAGTTTAAAGAAGTAATCCAACAGGATGCGTTGCATATACGAAATTTAATTAAAATATTAAGCATAGACAAGGGACAAGTCGGCCATGTTCAAAGTGCTATCCTTTTTAGATATTCTGAAGGAAAAAGTTGCCGAAAATCTCCAAGAATATATATATAAATGTGTAATATTCTCTAATGCCATCATACTTATCTCAAGAGGATTAAGACGTTTTTCAAATCAAAATATCAAAAATAAACGTTGAAATCAATAAATAATTTCCTAAAATATCGATGCGATCATCAGATTTCCACTGATATATGAAATTTCGCGAGTTCTACATAAACAAAGGGAACAAAGGGGACAATTGTATTTCGCTAAGGGTATACTTATGTACGATACAGCAGCAATGTGCAGCGTACGCAATGCCAAATAATATTCTCCAGCGGAAAGGTCCAAAACAAATTATGTAAAAGCCTACATCTGCTCTTCCATTCCACGACGTTCGTCTTTGAATCAAAACCTATTTGGGTGCTAAAATTCTTCAATGTGTGTTGATAGTATAGTAGTGATGGATGGAACATATCAAGAATAGATCTACAAACACGAAACGACTGAACAGGTAAGTGGACAGTGGAAAGGCCTAAATTGACGCCCAAAATTATTTCTGAATTGATTGATATTATGAAAGGTGGGTCTGCCTCAAGTTGCATGTATACGCATCACTTTATGATGCGCTCTCGCCCTAAGTGGATACAACAAACTACACACAACCGCAACAGGAACAAGCAATAGTAAGAAAATTAAATTCGGTCGGGACCGAATCTTTTACACACATCACCGTTATTCGAAAAAAGACAAAAGAAGTAAAAGAACCAAATTTTCATGCCCTATAATATGGAATGGGCGCAGTTGTTTTCTTCTATTTTCAAAATAAAAGTTTTTTCAGTATAGGCATGTGGACGTTGTAGGCGTGTCCTTTCAAAATTTCATATCAATTCCAAACTCTTTTGCAAATTTGTACGCGATAGCATCATTTCGCCACCGGGAGATAGTTAAGCAAACAGACAGATGGTCAGGCGAACAGGCGGACATGTGTAGATGCATTCAAGATTTGAAACTGGCCAAGAATTTGCATACTTAATGGTGTTTTTCAAACTTGTTTCTACGCACTATAAAAGTATTGAAAAGACAATTAAATTTTGAAACGCTATAATATTGGGTAGGAGGGGTCAATTTTTCCCATTTTTGTGCACGAATCCTACAGAAATTTTTGTACATTTATTGGTTTATGAGTAGTGGACAAAAAACGAATTTTTCATTCCATTTGAATGGGTGTTCTCAGTTTACGTGGTGCTGTGGGCGTGTCCTTCGACCGATTTGACCCAAGCTGCGTGCAAAAACTTCCACTGTTTTTGCTAAATTTCAAGTTGATAGCTTCATTTTTGGGGCCAGGAGAATGTTTACAATAGACATTACACACAGATGGACAGACGGACATGCTTAAATCGATTTAGAATTTGATACGCGTCAAGAATATGCATACTTTGTGGTCTCTGATCCTTCCTTCCGGGCATTGCAAACGGTTTGACAAAATAAATACACCCCTCATCCTTGGGTGAGGGGTATAAAAAGCTATGTCCTACAATTTTTAGCAGATATTATATCTATAATTGAGTCCAAAGTATTTAAAACCTTCAGCTAGTGGACATGGGCTTATGTGCTTAACTAACCACCTTGCAAGTGTTAAATTGGATTGACTTCGCGAATATCGCAAAATTCAATGCAAAGTCAACACCTATTTCTTTTGCTTGTAAGCGTCATATACGAAAATTTAATTTTGAAAATTCATTACCAAATTGTTATATCTTAACAGTTGAATATTTTCTAACTTGCAAATTAACTTTCCACGTCAACTGTGTAAAAACCTCTAAATATATTTTTGTTCTTTTTTCAAAGAAATAATCAGTAAATTATAATGCAAATGTCCTCTCAAACTCGCAATGCACGCCAAATGAAATGACATTCAAGGTGTCAAGAATTGTTCATCAGATTTTCACTTATCCCTCTTTGTCCCCTTCTATAGACATTTCAACTACAAAAACATCTCCCTATCGTTTTTACAAATTTCCTCTCTCCAGCACATAGAACTCATCCCGCATTACTTATAATTTTGCAAAATTGTGCATTTGTGTTTATGTGTATACCCCAATGTCAACAGCACTCACGGCGCGTTACTCTGTGTTGAAGTTTTGATTTCATTTAAAATAAAACCGAAGTTATACTTGGTTTAGGATAAAGCGATTAACAGTGAATCGTTTGCGATTTTAAGCAGAGATTTATTTTTTCCTTCAAAATCATTTATCATACCTTATAGAATGGCCGTCCTTTCCGATAAATTTTTTTTTTTTTTTTTTTTTGGCTCAAAAATTATATTACATATTGCAAGTTATAATATCGCAAGTTTATCAGATTCAAAGTAAATTTTTGGCATTTCCGCAATTGAAACAATAGTTTGGAAAGTTGAAAAAATTTATTATTAATAATTAGTATTAGTAAAGACGTGTTAAACTCAAAAAAAAAAAAAAAAAATCCTCCTAAATATATATATAAATTTTCTGCTTATTTCATACAGGCAGTGTAACAAAGTTAATACACTCCGGGATGGTAGGTGAAAAAAAATTAACACTTTTGCTATGTGTAGGAGATGACATGCTTATTTTCATGAATAAATATATGCGTCACTGGAATGATAGTGGTAATGTGTGTAGCGCAATGTACAAACACAGATAAAAGGATTCCATGAATGCAATATGACCCTCCTGATGACTGCTTTGGCTGCACGTGCTATTGTTCACATATTTATGCAATGTTTATGTTGCAATATAATGATATTGTTGAACAGCCTGTCATCAGCCGTTTTTTTTTTTTTTTTTTACCTCTAGATGTGTGTGAGTAAATGTACGCCTTTGTGCTTTAAGTTGATGACTGCCCGTGGTTTTAGTTTGCGTACAACAATTCCATTTTTGTTTTCTCTTTTCTGTCAACATTTGCTGCACTTTCATGTGCACAGCGATTTACCTGATGTTACAGTAAGCAAGAGGTGTTTTTTTCGCAGCGACAATAACAACAAAAAGAATATTCATTACATATATATGAAAATGACTTGACTTGAGGTTTTATCTGTCGTGATCTTAAAGGTCTTGTATAAAGAAATACTATATAATACATTAAATGCAGCTAATGTTGTTGTTGTTGTTGTTGTTTGCATATGTGGTTGGTTGTCTGGCTTTTTACCCTTTTATACGCATCATGAAAGGGTAGGAATATATTCAGTTTGTCGGAATGTTTGCAGCGCTTAGAAAGATATTTTAGAGAAATTCTGAGAAAATCCATCTCTCTATCCTTCTGTGGGATAATATCTGCGACAAATATGTTCGTGCTCGCAGAAATGAAGCAACCGACATCATGTTTAGCAAAAACTGGAAATTATTAAACCTAAGTACGCATCGAAAGCGGGACAAATCGATCCAGGTAGACGCTTATAGTTCAAAATAGCTGGAGACCGCCGCTGCAGTTCATTGCTCATCAATCACAACAACTACAAACGATATCTACCTATGTCGTACAAAAATGGCAAAAGTCATTCACGTTCATTAAATCTTCCAGAATATGAAGATTTTGCTTCGTTTTTTGTTTTTTTTTTTTCTTTTCTTTAGTCTTTTGTTAGATGAATGTGGTGGATGCAAAGGATTCGATCAGAGCCGAATATAATTTTCTTATTTGTTTCTTTTTTTTTTTTTTATTTATTTATTTATTTATTTTTATTTTTTTTTTTGTTTTTTTTTTTTGTGCTTGTAAACCACATTGATGATGAACCACAAGAATGATGCACAATTTCAGATACCGAAATCTTGAGGTAAACTTCACAAAAACAAAAGTTATGCGTACAGATACGATTGTGGTTAAAAGGCAATTACAGATAATATTATGACACAACAGGAGAACAGGATTAAAACGGAAATAACAAAAAACATTTATTCAGTTTGGGACGAATGTTTCAATACATGATGTACCGTAGCATAGCCAGCATAGCTAATTTTGTTAATTTCCAAAATTAATTTGATGCAAATGAATTAAAACAAAATTGATGGGCAGTGTTTTGTCCTGGTTATCAAGATTTCTGAAATGGGTGGACAAACGAGTTCTCTTCAATCAGTTCTACTATTCAGATTAATTAAAATTAAATACACCCTACAAATGCGTATTTTGATATATTAGAAACTTTTCGCAAATCGAGTACGCTTCCGATGATAATGTATTCGGTTTTGATGGATACGTTTAAAGGCAGATCTTCTTTAGTTTTGGTACATAATTACGGAATACCGCATCATCATGTCTTCCAACAAACCAAAATACTTCATTACGCATTGCATCTATATTTGGTTTTTGTATGTAATGTAAACGGTTCAGCTTGAATGATTGTGCAAAATGAATAACAAATCGCCCAAGTCCGTCTTCAATACTTGAAACCAAGTGATCGAAATGTGGGACCCACAACAGAATGGTCACTGTTATATATGTTATTGCATATGTCATTGTCTAAAATGTGGTCTCACACGATATTAATAATTTAATCTTTTTTGAAGGGCTTACTATTCATGAGAAATCTTCTATGGAGTGGCGTTCAAGACATAGACTCACATGGGCCTATGCCTATGGGGGTATGTCAAATTACTATCGTGAATAAATTTTCATCGTAAGACATCAACAGGTAGACTTCTTTGGCATATAAAAGTTTATTTTTCCTGAGATTTCTTATAGGCGGTTGCATCCAAAAAATAGGTCTACGTGATCTAAATTCGGCGAGGTTGATGTCTTCGTCAATTTATTATTATTAGGTAATTTTCACTATGAAATATTGAAAATTACATGTTTTTCTCACATAAAGATTCAGTGTTCTTAGGAATGTCTATACGAGAGACGGTTCAAAAAATTACGGAAATCGACAAGAAATTTTTCAAACCGATTTAAGTTATGGAAATATGATAACTCGGCATCTTTTTGCGAAAAGTTTTAATAATCGCAATTTATTTCCTTATAACGAGTCTCCGTTATAGGGGCAATGGTCGAAAAAATGGAACGATCCAAACCATTTTCAATAGCGTTCGTCCTTGGGTCAAGTCGCGTGTTTGCACCAACTGACATCGAATTATCTCAAAACTTGCGAACTGTCAGTTAACCCAAATAAAAATACTTGAACAGAAATCAGACGGACAGATGAACGGACGGACAGGCTTAGATCGATTCAGGAAATGATTGTCATGACGGCTGATTCAGAAAATAATTCTGCATCGATTGGTAAAATAGAAGATGAGTCTATTTTTTAAGATCTTCTGCGCGTTACATGCGTCCGCACAGTCTTAATAACACCGAAGTATTAGTGAAAGTGGGGTAGGGTATCAAAAATGTCACGAAAAGAAATATATGGAAATGTAATATGATTGAGGAGTTTTTAAAGCATTTCTTATCTGCATTGGATCGAAAGAAGACCTAATCCGGGCGGCATTTGGCGGCTAGAAGATCCCAATATAAAAACAGTAACCAGGTTGTAAGTTATAGTCTGGCCTATTGTAGGCAAGTTCCTGGACGGATCACGTCTTTTTCGTCTACTCTCCGTCAATTGAAAATACAAATGCGAGAATATGAACTTTGCTCCCATAAAGTGGTGGACACGATTGATACAAATCGAAATGCATATCTTTCCTTAAACATATATTTACTAAGTTTTGTTCGTTAATGGGCACAAACGGAAGGACATATCACATACAGACCGTATAACAATTCAATTAAGAAATTTTACATCCAGTTCTGTAAGAAGATTTGCCCTGTAACCAAAGTGAAATAAAAAAATTAATAATTCACTTGACTTCGACAACACCATAGTAATGGTAATTCGTTTGAAAGGAAACATAAAAATGTCTTAGTGTTATGCGTCCAACTTGTTAATGCTCTATATATATATATATATATATATGTTCAACATTATCCGATGAGAATGCTGTTGATGCTGATGAAACAATAATAATTTCATTTGCATAATGCCAGTGAAAATGATTCAACTTGCGATAACAACGAGTTCAATGTCGTTTTCACACAAAATTACAGACAAACAACACATCGACACCTCGACAAAAGAATACAGAGTGTTGATCAAAATTGCATATATAAGTGATAAATTAAATTTATTAATTGCAGGAATCAGATCTTGTGTTCAAGAGATTGCAATCGATATGCATATCTACACGATTCCTTAACTGAATAAGGTCTGACAACTTCACAAATTAATGGTGGCCGAGAGAGGTACTGAGAAAAGAAACAGGAATTTCATGTTTTCTTTACTATGCATACGCAGTTGTCAGTAGGAAAATTGTTAGTAAGATCCGATCAGTTCGTATATCGCCATGATGTTAAAAGAAATTATATATATATATATATATATTTTTTTTTTTTTTTTTTTTTTTTTATAGTAAATTTATCAACAATCAATATCCTATATAGTATAGTCTTTTTTTTTTTTTGTTCTTTTTATTTTTATTTTTTATTTTTATTTTTTATTTTTATTATACTCTTCCATTACATCTATGTGAACCCACCCGAGTAAAACTGATGAAACTCATTAAAGCATTGCTTTCGATTAGACGACCAACACGTTGCCGAATGTCACCAAACAATAACGATGAAATTCCATAAACAAGTCTGTCTACTGTCTCTTTACCCAGCGGTTGTTAGTTTTCTCCGCACCTTCGCACCTTTTTCGAAGGACAATCGATACAATTCAACTGCTTGTGTTGTTACTGAGCTCGATGATCTCTTAAAACAAAAGCCATATATTCGCAAATACGTGCTTGTCTAATGTGAGTCAGACAGTGTGTATAATTGACAAATTTACGGTCGGGAAACGTCGACGTTCGTCATTCCACAGAATTATATGTCGGCTTAAGAGTATGCCTACAGCCTTTAATGATGAATTGCTGATAATTATGACTTCTTCTGTCGTAATGATTTCCCCTATGACTTCTATAAAGACAATCGTTATCTTCTTAATCAAAATTTATACGGGAAATATTTTTTTTTTCTTTTCTCAGGCATTTTTGGCAGATCAAACAAATGACTGATTCCCCATTATTTGCAGTAATTAAAAAATAATACAAAATACACACAAGGAGATGAGGGATTTAAAGGAAGAATGATTTTTTACTCCTCATAAATGAGGTTATGGACATAGCGCATCCATTTTTACATGTATTCGCGGAGAATGTAAATAAAAAAAAATAGACATCATCTGAACTATTCTAAACTACATCATAGACATGTCACAAGTCACACAACAGTTTTGTGTTTATGTGATTTGCCTGACTTCACAAAATTAATTTATAGTAAGATCGGTATTGGAAGAACTTGATATTGTGACAACTCTTTCCCAATACCAAAACCGATAAAAAGCTAAAAGAAGTATAAGAACAAGAAAACACTATTATCCTCTTATGACTAGTGAGCGGTCACAACGCAACATTATATATCCCATAGTCTTAGGCTAGTCGAAAGCGCAATTTATATTTGGAGACAGTTTTCAAAAATACAAAAATACAACGCCTTGCAAATCAAATCAGCAGAGAACAGAAAAAAAAAAATGCGAGATTAAAAAACATTTTTATACATGAGTTGAGTTAGTAGCCTTTCACGTACCTGCTGTGATAAACGATATAAAAATACTTAAATATAATACACATCGTAACAAAAATTTGTAGCTAATGTTGCTGGCAATGGGTTTGTCGCGTACTGATTTCCAGTACCTTACTTGTTTGTGTCAAAGAAAAGGAAAAGAAAAAAAGAACGAAACGGAAAATTTGCCTAAAACAAAAAACATAATATTCGTGATATGTTTTTTAAGGTTTGCGAGCAAATTGTTTGCTCCAGCCGATCGAATTAAATCGCGACATGTAAGGGAAGACGTCGAAAGTGAAGTTTTGTAAAACAATAAATTGTTAATAGCCGCAAGTGAGCTGAGTAAAGAAGAATATTAGAAATTATACATAACCTAAAAACTCTTAACTTGCAATACATGATAGTATCTTACTGTCAAGCTTATCTTCAAGTGGCATCCATGACTTGCTCCTAACACCTAAGACGAGGCACCGCGTTGACATAAACTAAGTAGGCTACAAGCCACGTCACATAACATGGAATAATGTAATGCACTTAAATTCGCAAAGAATATCTACAGTTGTAAGTGAATCAATATGTCAAACGGCAAGTGTTGGATTGCTGGGTTTTAAGCCAGTCAAGGCCAATGAAATATTTTCACCGCTTCTTTCAGAAGCAAAAAGAAACGAGCTGGTAAAGTTTGTTTATAAAATCACTTTAGCGTAAATTAGTAAAAATGTTGTTGCTTTTCCCTCTTTCGCGTGGATCTGGTGGTGTTTTTTTTTTCTCTTTATTTTGATTGATATCGTTTCCTTGCCTATGGAAAAAGGAAAAATAAAAAACTTTTTTCCAAAGTGCTAATAAAAAGTTAAAATTAGGAAGAACGACTAATAAGTTTTTTTTTTTTTTTTTTTTTTTTTTTTTTGCAAAAAGTTTTTTAATTACTTTGACTATGTTATTAATGATGTTGCGAACACTTAACAAGGCAATTATGGTCAACACGCGTAAAATAGAAACAAATTGTAAGTTGTGCCCATGCACACAGCTATTGAATATTAATATTAGAAATGATAAAAAGAAAGCAAACAATTTAAATATTTACCTGAAAAAGTTTAGTTTAAGTAGAAATTTATTGCTTTTTAAAACGAAATATAAAGACAAATAAAAAGTGATGCAAAGCAACGTTACAATATTACGCTTTTGCAAATATTGCTTCTGGTTATTTTTCAACACATACAACACAAACCTATCGCATTACGTAAGCGTAACCATCATACTATAGACTATACAACTCACACACATTTACTTCGTTATAATTGGTGCTATTAGTTGCTTGCTCAAAAGAACTTTATAACACGGCGTCGTATCTTGTATGTTGTTGTTTGTCCGTAAACTTGGACAAGCCCGAGTCGCGATAGGACTGATTTCGTTTTTGATATCACTTCGGCTTTCTTTATGGTGAAGTAAAAGCGATGACAGCTTTCTTTGCAAGGTCTTCTATCGAATCTCTCCGTACTTTCATTAGCTTTTTTATGCACTCCGATGCTTTATATAGAAGAAGAAGAAGATGAAGAAAATGAAGAAGAAGAAGAAGAAGCCGAAGACGAAGAAGAAGAAGAAAGAAACAATGCGACTTAACGAGTCAAAATATGTTTACACTTTAAGATATTTAAAATACGAGGTACAACGGTGTACCAGGCTACGATTTTGTGAATAATGACTTTTTAAATAAGATAAAAGATATCAAGACTTCAATATATTGATTCATTGGGTTAAGAGAAAATAGGATTGACATTGGAATCAAAACGCATTACAATTACGCAAAAGAGATTTATAAAATCTCTCACTACGGCCCATCGGCTACTAGAACTACGGACAACCAACTTGTTGTTGATCATCGGGTTCCACACAGGTCCGAGTTGTCTCAGATAATAGCTGAGAAACGTAACTATTTTTGGCAGTTTCTTCCAAAAGACGAGTGAAATGTCCCATCATATCTTACGTGAATGCAAGATCATCTGCAGAATCAGAGAAGAGGAAATTGGTAAAGTCTGGCGCCACGAAGTAAGCAACGAGGCAGCATTTGTGAGAAGGCTCAAGTTGGAGGACTAGGAATATGGGCGAACGCAATAGATATTTCAAGTGGCAGTACAAGCTGCCCATTCATTCGTTCATCGGCATATGTATTGGCATTGGAAACCAGCTAACTTTGTGTAAACTCACTTTTTTTAAGTTCAACATATTTTGGTTTAATTAATAAAACCTTTCAAACTTCGGAATGAAGAAGAATTTTTTGTTTTTTTTTTTTTTATTATAATTTAAACTTTGTCAAGTCTTTTTTTTTTTGTAATCCTTAAATTAGTACTAAAACATCTAAACTATAATATAAGGGAAATTTAGATTTGGATTCGAAATCTTTAGAATCATTCCAGAGTGATTTACTGATTCGCTTAATTCGAAGGCCTATAATGATTAATAATAAGGTGCCCCAAGGTCTACATGCATCTACATGCATGATCAAACAATCTCTGCAGAGTGCACAGAGGTAACAATACTCGGTATAAACCTTACCTAAAGGCTATGCACACTATTACATGCTATTTAAACAAAAATTTTAATAAATTCTTTTATTGATGCATATTTGCGAATACAAATAAAATATATGTATGAATATGAAAAAAAAAAAAAAAAAGAAATCGAGTTTATTTGTATAAATATACTTACGTTTGCACTGTTTTTATGCAAACTCAAATATTTTCTCCTATTATGTGTTAGCTCAATAAAACGTTGCTACGTGGACGATAAATTCCTGTCAATATTGGCTCAAATGAATTTCAATATTGAATTAAAAAAAAATTATTATTATTATTATTATTATTAGACACAATCAACAAAAGAATTTTTTAAATTTCACAATAAAAGTAGAAAAATGAAAAAAGCAAGACAGAGAGAAAGAAAGTTACATTCAACGTCCGGCAAGTATGGAATTTCAGTTTCCAATTGTACATCAAATACTGACTCGGTGGCACTTGCTGCACGTTAAAAAGAATAATTAATAGTTTATTTATAAAACTCGGTTTGTGTTTTTTTGTTGTTGTGTTTTTTTTTTTTTCATGTACATGTGAATAAAATTTAGGAAGGTTATATATATATATATACCCTTATATTTTAGTATAATTATTTTTTTGTTTTTTTTTTTTTTTTTGTATTTCTGATAGAAAGAAGACAACCATGATAAATGGATGGATGGATGGATGGATGGATGGATGGATGGCAATTAGAGAAACTCCCACTCACCATGACAGAATAATACAACAGTATCTTTGAAAAAAAAAAATGTTTTTTTTTTTGTCATTAAGCATTTTAAGCTTTGAAAATTGTGTAGCTTTTATTCTACTAACTTGAAGCATATTTTCAAATTCATAGCGAATTCATTTCCAAAATTTTAATTGCGACTCTTGTTAGTATTCATATATGAATGCTTTTTATCATCAACTACGCACACAACAATAGACAAAAATGCACAATTATTTGAAGTAGAAATTCGTTCTGATATCCAATGTGTGTGTACTTTTGACGTCGATGCAATGAGAAAAGATATCGATTGCTTGAAACTAACAAAAGATTCTCAGAGTAGAACAATATAATTCGAATTCATCATACGACAAATATTGCAATGTATACAAATGTATTCGCATTATAATTCGACGTGTAAAGACGTGTATTTACACCCGCAAAGCACTATGACAACTTTGTGCTAATTAGACAACTTATTTACTGCAAATTAATTGAAGTAAATCAGCTTTAATGAAGTTTGCATATTAACGTATATGTATTCAATGTATTTATATATGTACACATAAATAATTACGCTGTGCAATATTTATACGGTACATATACATGTGAAATGTTTATCTCCCTGGTATTGTTCTGGCAAATGTTACTCATTCTAATATAATTCGATCGATCGAGATGTGGAACTGTCGACCTTCTACGACTTTTTACTTATTTGCATCTTATGTTGTATTAGATCGCATTGAAATGTGAAAGATGTACCGATCTATTAAGAACAGCATTCTCTAAAGTGTTTAATAATGAATCAGAGAAAATATATTGAAATTTTTTATTGATGGAAAAGTGAAACATGATTCAAAACTTATTAAAAAAGAAAATGTATGATAGTAGAAGGAAAGTGCAATGGAAAAAATGTACGTAAATTCGTTAGCCTCTACGGTGTTTGTCGCACAGATCAATTAACACTCCCGAGACATTCACAGAACTCTATGGAAATTTATGTCTATAAAAAGAGGGCTTCCGTTTAGGAACTATTTACGATCTACGTTAATGCTCCTTAATTCTCTCTTTCTTCAACATATTAGCGGCAACAATTTCAACCGGTTCCCATATGTGCTGGTCATACAGCATTGTTACGAAGGAATGCTTTATCGGGCTCGGTCTTGATGCTTACTTCATATAGGCTTCATTTGGTCATCTCTATCATGTTCTGCTTAGCTATAAGAATCCATCGTTGCCATTCCAAGAATATTGAGCGTATAGTTGAAGATGGGCCTACACGTACTGCCGCCGAAGACTTGCGGAATTCGAGAGACTTCTGAGTCACCTCATCTACTACTCTTAGTGAGATTATTCGCACACAAACAAGCAAATATCTTTGGATTTATGTATTATCCAAGCAGAATATGCGTTAACCGCGACCCTCGCAGTAGCCTGGACTTAGTCCTGTATATCTGTGTTTTTATCTATTTATGTATGCGGATGTGTACATTTATAATATGTATATATGCATGAATATATATATATATATATATATTTATACGTTCATCCCTGCATTCCTTTTATTACTAATGAAAAAGTTATTAGCAAAAATGTAGAAATGTACACGTGGATAAACTGCAAATTAATGTTACCAGGACAACTAACCAGAAAAGAATAAAGCAAACCAACGAAAAAAGGAAAGAAAAACTAAATCTAGGCAACTATGAATTTACTAAGAAAATAGCTAACTATTCACAAAGTAAAAACTCCAGCAAATATATTTACAAGGAATCTATGATACACTTCATAAAAAGTAAAACAACAACAACTCAAACCAAAGGGAAACTTGTGGCACAACGTAATATGAATACTAAATTAAAAATAACAAAATTATATTCATATTAAAAATTAGATAAAATAAATATATTAAAAGGAAGGATAGTGAAAGAAATAGAAGAAAAAAAAACAAAAAAAAAATCGGAGTAAAAATATATAAAAAGCGAAAGAGTTTTAAAAAAAAAAAAAATATAAAATAGAAAATAATAAACTTTTTTTTAAATTACTCAGTAAAAGAGACCCATTCATTATATCGTACAGTAATTGACTAGTTTACCAAAGCAACGATAAACTGAATATATTTTCCAACAGGTGATAGATACGCACACTTTTGCGATTTTCACTTAAAAAAAAAATGTTTAAAAAGCGGTGAAAAAAGCTGCAGTTTTTCTACTGAAAAATTGATGTAAAAAGTGCAAAAGGGTCCTTAAATGTGGGTATGCTTATGTATAACAGAAATTTTTTTATCGGAATGAAACCATGACAACAAACTTTTTAAAAAACAATCATATACCTACACAAATGAACTTATCTTTGCGTCAATGATGAGCACCCATCATAGCTATGGTTTCAAAAACTCATAAGCTCGCTGTTGTCGGTCGATTCTATTCATGTGAAGCAGTCACCCATTAAAAGCGAATTTCTAATACGTCTGTCACGGAGAGATGACAACAGGCTGACAGCACTCTAACCGCAAGTATGCATATACTGCACGCATACACATATCATGTGTGAACAATAGCTAAGCTATTTGGTTTTTTTCTTCTCATTCCACGACTACTAGTATCTGCTTACTTTAATATAGCTAAATATAACATAATATCGTCAATAATGGAGCAACTGTTATAGTAACGTAAAAAAAAACCTATACAATATATCGGTCAATAATTTCCGCGCCTAACTATAAAAAAAAACATAACTAAAAAATTCGATTTCATTCCTCGACCAAGACTCTTTGAAGAATGATATAACGAGTTCGGCACTTCTTTAGCAACGCAACGGTTCACTGCCGCCTCATCATTTGAATCAACTTTTTTCTCTGATGCATACCTTTGAGATTGGCAAACAAGAAAATAGTGCTTAAATACAAGGCCTGGAGAACACGAGGAACAGAACAATAAATGAAATCGTACACTGAGGCAAGATGCATTTCATTCGAAAAACTACCTTCTCATGCAATAATCAACCTATTATTCTATATCCTTAGGGCATCAGTTATTTTTACAACTTCACTTTACGATTATTTAGAATTATTTTTTATTTCTTTTTTTTAAACACACCTTTTACGCAGACAATGCTTTCGGCATCATCGGTGCACGCACCAGCTCGCTTTAAGTCGGCAAGCCAGCAAGAGGAATTTCATGAACATTTTTCAAGCCAATGCTGAATTTGAATCGTATTGTTTCTTAACCAACAATGTAACAAAAGCAATGTTGTTTTGAAACTAACAACGGTATCGTCATCAAAAATCCCATTGCTATCAAATAAATAATTGAATTGATACGAAATTTCGAAAGGTGTCGTTCGCGGCTTAGAACTTTCTAGAAATAACGTGGAGTTTTTTTGGACTCGATATCCGTCCGTCCTTCCTATGATTTATTGACATGTTATATTAAGACGTTTACGTATTATAAAAGCATATACTAAACCTTTGCTTAATAATAATTTTTTCAAAATGATTATTTTTTGAAAATTATTATTTTAGAAAAATAAACTTATAATAATGATTTAAGTGTGAATGAATAAGTATTTTGTGCCAACTAAACAAAAATTAGCAAAATTTCTGATACAATTAAGAGATTTGTGCCAAAATATCAAGTGCATATTGATAAATAGAAAGAAAAGATTCACTGAATTGTGTTCCGAAGGGGCTAATAATAAAAAAGTTCGACTCGTGGAAAGAAGCCGAACCACCATTAATACAATATATAAATATGGTTACAAAGCAATATTTTATCAAATAAATATTGAAGATATATATATATATATATATATATATACCCTGCAAATCGTTTGATAACATTTAAAAGTGTGTGCGAGGGTCGTTTTAAATCAAATCCTCAGTTCGTCTGCCCTTGAATTTCGTACGCTTAGAAAAAAGTTCTATATAGCAAGGATTTTTCGTCAATCGAATAAAGCAGCTGGCAGCTGCAAGTCTTGAGGAAAATGATTTTTAAAAGAAACTGATTCTTCTTTTCATTCACTAAATCATTCTTGAGTTACATGCAACCTAATCTAAAACTAAACTAACTGCTGCTAACTAATGTTAAAGGAAAAGACCACAATGCTTAGAGACTGCATATACCTAAACGCAAATGTCGATAATATTTTCTTCATCATTGAATGTGCAAAATAATGACTAATTACTAACTATTGTTATTCATATTAAAAATTTCCTGCGCAATTTGAAATAATTTAATATAATTAACTTAAAGTTTCTTTTCATTTTAATACAGACTCATATGTCGAATATATGCCAAAGTTATGATAGCATCTCTTGATATTAAAATAAAACTAAAATATATTTATGTCATAAAAATAATAATAAATAATAAAAATAATAAAAAATAAAAATAATAATAACATTATTATATTATTATTATTATTATTATTATTATTATTATTATTATTATTATTATTATTATTATTATTATTATTATTATTATTATTAT
>KK502409.1:3454632-3475835 GCA_000688735.1 Glossina austeni
ATATATATATATATATATATATATATATATATATATATATATATATATATATATATATATATATATATAAAAATTTATATATCTTTATGTCTATATAGGTAACATAACGTACATATATGTGAACATTTAGGGACAAACAAAACGACACATAAATAATGGTTACATGATTTATCGATAACAAGCGCAATTCACAGTTGTAACAACTAACCAAACAAATAAAAGTGAAAAGAAAAAAAAAATAAAAGTAAAAAATTGAACGCCAACGAAGGCAAGGAGAGCTTACCGTGTATGGCAGGAGCCTGCATCACTGCTACACTGACTATTATTTTTATTGTTATTGTTAATGTTATTACTGGTATTGGTACTTGTTGTTGTTGTTGTTGTTGTTGTTGTTGTTGTTGTTGTTGTTGTTTTTATTGTTTTTATTGTTATTCTTATTGCTATTGTTTCGAATTGAAGGACTATGAGGAATGCATGCACCAAATTAATACAAAAGAAATGGAAAAGTAACAAAATTTCGAACAGCAAACATCGAGAGTTAGATGTGGAAAGCAAGCAACAAATAGTTTTTCTGAATTTTTCTTATTTTCCTTTTTTATTTTATATTTTTCCACACATTTCACCAAATTATTCCCTGTTTGATGACAATAAAATATCAGACATTCATTTATACCGACGTCAGTAAACCTAAAAAGTGATGATAACAGATTTTTTTTAACTAGTCTTCTCCGCCAACTAACATTTCATTGAGGTCGTTGTCATCGTTAGTTTTGTATTAATAGAAAAAAAAAAAATGCACACATATACATATGCATTATATTTTTGTCTTTCTTTCCCTGTCTTGTTTTTTTTATTTTTTTATTTCAATCTCAAGAAATAAATGTACTTACGTTAACGCGGCGGCAAAAAGAAGAAAGAAAGCAAGACGCAAGACTCGTTATCTTCATTGTCGGTAGTAATAGCAGTGATGCTTACGAGACATAAATGCAACCATATCAGCACAAGTGTCAGACGATTTCTTCAAATGCCTTAACATGGGATTAATGTGCCAGTAAAAATGAAATGATTTTTGTTACTTGATTTCTTTAACGTCAAAAAAAAAAAAAAAAAACAAAAACAAAAACAAAAACATCAACTTAATAGTGGAAAAAGAAAAGAAACTAAACTTTACGAAATTTTATGACAATTTAAGTTATTGCGCACACCTGAATAACTGCCATGGAGGCAAAAAAGAAATGCTTCAATCGCATCAATCTGCGAGCAAATACAATAATTGAACTAATGAACATCACAAAATGTTAAGCCAACTGTTTGCGCAATGTTATGCTATTGTGCGGTCCATAAGACGAACTAATCGAAGATAGAAAGCTATTTAATAAATGACCAGTAGATAGATAAAAATGATATCGCTCCATAAACATACGTGCATGTGCCTGCGAAACTGAAGGAGTCATCATCGCCAAAGTAATTTGTTTCACTTCTTTCTTAAAAGATTTACATTCAAAACACTTCATCCTACATAGCAGTGCAGCAGTGCTCGACTGAACAACCAGAAAACATTTAAGAAAATAGTTAATCGTTTTAGGTCTCCACTATTTAACAAGCAAAAAAACAATTAACTCGATTCATTTTCTCTCTGTTTTGAAAGACAAACGATAATGACGGAAGCAAACCATTCATAATTGTCCCAAGATTCAATGGAGGATATCGAAAAGATTTAAAATTGAAAACGCTTTTATGCTTCAAAGATTTATTATGCATCACTGCAACTTTCGATCCTCTGTATATAGGAGTAAATCCTTTAGTTTGCGAATATATGGTTTATTTTGACTTACGATCTATTTAATGCAGGGAACAATTTTTTAATCATTATTGAACTATAATTGTGCATCATTTGCATATAAAACCCAATCGTGTTCATCCGTACACTTAGTACAATAGTATATAGTAATATGTTAGTCCGATATAAGTGATAAGTTACGTATTCGGTCTCTGTACGTGAATAAGACTAAGCGTAGCATAAACTTTATTTAAATTCGCATTTAACGTAGAAATTATTCAGTAACTTGAGCATAATAGCATGAATAAATGAGCATATGTTGCTCATATATTTACAGTGGTCTGCAAGAAGATGTTGCATATATAAATAAAGTAATAGCACGTTTTTTTTCTTTGAACTGTTTTTATGACTTTGGTATCCATAATTGGTACAACCCACTTTTTTGGTCACTACTGTATTTTCATCAATGCTCTAGCGAAAGCTTAATGACATCGCATTGAAGACAACAACAAAAAAGAAAAAAAAAAAAGGAAAGAAAAAACACAACAACAATGGCATCAGCAGATAGTGTTGGCATAAAATCGTGGTCGAGTTAAACGCCTGACCAAGCATAAAACATATACAACAAGCCATATAAATGCCCGTGTGTGGATGTTCCCTTAATATTCATATATAAATTTTTAAAATTGTGTTACACCATTGCCAACAATATCGTAAACAGCAGCTACAGAATATTATCTCAATAGCTACTCTTTCGTCCATGGATGGTCCATGCATGGTCATCTGTCACCGTTGACGTTATTGTTGCAGCCATTCGATGCATACAATACGCATACATAGCCATACACATACACACATACACACATACACACATACACACACTCTCTCTCTCTCTCTCCCACGCAAGCATAGACATTTCAAATTGCAAACGAAAATTTAATTACAGTAAAAAACTGCTGCATAATTACAGGCGAGGTTGTAAACAAAAGTACTTGCGAAAAATCAGTTTGTGTTTATTAAAATCTCTGGCCCTACGCCTTAAGCCTTAAACCGTCTATTATAAGTATTGGTAATATGCATATCAACGTTTATATGATTATATATATTATGCATGCATATAAAGTGTTTCGTGGCCCATACAGCTTTTTCTACTTGCGTTTAAAAAATAAAATAAAAATAAAGCAAAGGCAGCGAATATATGAATGAACGAACTGAGTTTAACTCAATAATATAAATTTATTGCATAAAATAACAAACAAAAGAAAATTGATTACGTATAATTTTTATTTTTTTATTTTTAATTAACTTGACAGTTTATTTAAGATTTATTAAGAATTAAACAGTAAAAATCTTTAATAATAAGCATTTAATTGCGAAATATGTTTTTAATAATCTCTCGGGGTGTATATGATCAATATTAAATTATATCGAGAACGGATTTTAAACGATCAATCTGTTCGCATCCACAATTTCACATAAAACTAGCCAGGAAAGAGTCCACGACGTACATACATACTGGAATAACCGACACTACATTCAGAATTGATTTGATTATAATAATTTGCCCAAAAATCTGATTATCGTTTAATCAGATTGAAAGCGATACTTGAACATTATCATAAAATAATTTTACAAAAAAAATTATAATAATCTTACAAACTCGCTAAACTTGGATACGAAAGTTCAAAACTATTTTCTCATATAACGCTAATTGATTAATTGGCAGACTACAGGTAATATAAAGAGCAGCTGGCGTATTTTTCGCAATTATTCAGTCGAAAATGATTTTTTTTTTTTTTAATTACAAACTAGGCATCCCGGGATTTTCCGAGTTATCGTATGCTACCACTTCCAGGTAACTCTAAGTGCGCCTCAAACAGATCATTGCTGTTCCGCGAGCACTACTACTCAAAATGTGCTATCTCGCTTAGGCGCAGTGCATACGCGGCGACTCTTTCGTAAAAGGAACATTAGCGGAGGGCAAGCGGTCGTGGTGTCAAAATAGCTACCGCAATATTATAAACGGTTTTTAAAAGACACGTTTTGTTCCTTTGTTCGTTTTAGAACGATTTTCGATCTTCAGTTTTCTAATTTTCTCGACATTTCTGCCGTTCGCAGGAAATTAATGATAGCCCAAAAAAAAATGTTTTCATTACTTAAGTCACCCATAAGTCTATATGAAATTTGCATCGACATTTAAAAAAAATATTTATCGCAAGCTTGAAGAACACTAAATTGGCATAAACTTAAGCAACTGCGCTCCTTTCTGACGATTATCATGCGTTTTAATGAATTTACTTAATGAAAATGCCGGACTGATTGCCTGCAAAGTTGTTCACACAAACATTTTGACTTGACGTTCATTAAAAGATTGATGCACATTATATGCGGTGAATCGCTCAAAATATTGCAGAAATGCAAGTTAAGAGAGAATAATTTATCGTTCATAATATGGATTTTCGGAACAAAAAACGAACAATAAAAAAAACAGCTAAACTACAAAAGATTAATGCAATGCAAGCAAGCAAAGTCATGGTTTCCAATAAGCATTTTATTAGTTGCTTGAATGCTTGAATGGGTTAGATCAGCCTAAATTAGTTTGACTCCGCCTAAAATTAAAAAAAAAAAAAAAACAAAATAAAATTAAAAACAACAGTTGACTAGCGAAAAATCAATTGGACAACAAAAGTTACCATAGAGAACTAGGAAGACTAGGAAATCAACTGTGCTTTCAAGAGCAATTCGCTATCCAGTTATTAAGCGGCAGCTTTTGAAGGAAATGTAACAACAGAAATAAGAAGAAATTTAGTGAACATTATAATCAACAAAAAGTATCCTTCGATTTTCGTTTGCCGTAATTTCTTGTTAACAAACAACAATTATGTTGTTGTTATGAGTGATTGCAATAATCAAAATAGCGAATGTCCTTAAAAAAGGTATGTGTACCGGCACGTGTAGTCTCCCCAAAGTCATACCCTACCCTTAAATTCCATAAAGCAGTAAACATCTTAGTCGTAATGATAGATCAATTGTAGCAAATACTTACCTCTGTCATGAACTTGCCGTCACGCTCCAGCCTGTCAAATTAGTTGAAATGGAGCTGCTCGATACGTTCAATTGACTCATGGTTCCCCGATTCCCCGATAAGACTTGGAGCTTGGGCGGGACTAATTTTTCAAACTATATAGGTACCGTTTACCCTTAAATAGGGACAAATCTTCTAATTTCCCAAAAAAAGGCCGTATTCGTCTTCATGGTATCCATAGGGTTTATAGCGACCCAATCTCGTTTTCAAATCCCTCTACCTCCACATTCCTCTTCAAAAGTCTAAGATATCTCTCAGACGATTCTTATTTTCACTACGAAAAATCCAATATTAAGTAGACCATAACTACCAGTATGTCAAATGCAAAGCCTAAGCAGTAACCTAATCTGGTATCATGTATATCAGAGGCCGGCAGAACAATATGAGCTCCAAATGTGTGAGCTAAAAGGTTTATAATAACCTTGGTCTGTACCCAAATCACGGCAAGAATAGTGAATACACAGCCTCGAGTTGCCGACCCTAGAAAGGTAGAGATGCTAAATAAGCCGCGACCGATAGTAATCTGCTTCTACAAAATACTTAGGCACCACTTGGGAGACTACGGGGACTGATAATAGCAAAAAGAAAATTACATTTGACTGTGGCCGAATAGTTTGGAGCCAGCACTTTTACATTAAAATAAAATACGCAAATATATTAACGGTTCCAATTTATGAATAGTGAACAAAGTATTCATTTCCTTGTTTTTGAAAACAAAAGTCATCTCATTTTACATTGTACTGTGGGTGTCGCCCGATTTTGCTAATTTTCAATATTAACCTTCGTGCAACAAATTGCAATGCTTTTGTCGAATTTGAAGCCGAGGAGAATGTTTACCGCAGATATTAAATAGATAGACAGATGGACAAATAGGTATGTTCAAGTATATATATACACACCTTTTAAGTTTCTGAAGTTACCCTAGTAGGTCGTGCAAGTCTTCTGATAAAATCAATACACGTCCATGGATGAAGAAGCAGCATATTGATGTCATTATTTATTAATTACATAACTAAACAAATTAAAAGACATATAATGAAGGCCATCCATATAATGACAGGTAAGAGAAAGTTTTCGTAAAAGCACTATTTTTTTGATCAGCAAGGATTCAATCGTTATTCTAGCATTTCTGGACGAAAACGAACCGTGGACGTAGCTTTCGCAGGCTCCATTTCAAGTCAGTTTTCCACTGTGACGAGAGTTCTGCGGAAATACTAGTTGAACGGATCAAGGTCCGGGTAATACAAAGGAGGCGTGGAACCTTCCAAGCGGAGGTGTTTCAATGTTTCCTCAGTTACTATATATATATATATATATATATATATATATGCGTAATCTGGTATTGTCGTGGCGGCACATCAGGCCTTTCCTATCGATCGAGCGCTTCAATCTCATTAATTATTGACGATGTAGATTAAGGTCAGATTGTAGAAACGTACGATGCCCGATTTCCTTTAATTCGCAACGAAATGCAAACTGTTATCTAACATGGCGTTAATTCGATTTTCGAAAATGTTTGTGCAGCTTAAACCATTTGGCCCACTAGACATATTTGCACTTTATTCTTATATGCAACCAACTTTTCATCGCCCGCTATTAATTTTGTTCATTCCATTAGCACTGCGCAAATTGGATTTCAATTCATAAATTTTTCACGTTTAGCTTGGACGATGACCACACATCGAATGTCTTTTTGCACTCAACCTTATGCAAATTCTTCACGACTACATTCTGTCGTCAATGTTTAGTTTTGCTGCTATATCATAAGATGAAATTCGACGCTAGTCTTTCTCAATGTTTGAAAGAATTTCATCGGTTACTCAATCAGAGAGCAACGCATGTCTAATATCGAAACACCCTGCGGCCCCTTTGCTTGCTGGTAAATTCATTTCATTCAACCGTTCATTTCATTTTCACCAAAAACACTGCGAATGTTTTCGCAAATCCGAAAAGCATTAGCGACTTCATCGTAGTAATATTGTAAAATCGGCTGAACACAAGAAACGCCCTAACATTACTTTTTTTTAATTCATCTTTCGCAGGCGCTCACATCACCTAAAGCCGCGTCATTTTAAAGCCATCTTTTGCGAAAAATTCCAAGAAATTTTCCTCTTATCTATTAAAATAAAATATTTAATAATTTTTATATAGGGCAACAACAGTTGCCATAAACTTGATTCACGTAATACTATTATATTTACTTAAAATTTTATATTCCGTTTTGCTATGTAAATGAAAAGATGGAATAGCGTAAGCATACGATTATTATAAGCATTTAAGAGGAATAAAAATTTAAACTTTATGAAGCATAAATGATTTCAAATAATCGAAAATTTATGCAAAAGTCGACGAAATATATGGAAAAATATTTCCCTGCGTTTAATCTCATGAAAACTATAAGAAATGATCTTTGGTTGGCATAAAGAAATTGAACGAAGACTTAGAAATTAATGATTTGAATGAAATGAGTATGAAAAAAATCGTTGAAAGCGACTGTGCAATAAAACGTTATTAAATTCAAATATTTTGTAGTAGTTTTATAGCTATGTAGTTAGTATATACATATTGTATATAATACTGCGTTCAAAAAGTAAGACCAACATTCAAGCTAAATATGTACCAAATATTTAAAATTATTTTTTTTTTTTTTACAATTTTGCGGCACTGTGACAGACATCTGTGTCCAATTTTACGTCATAAATGTCATTAGTGTTTCAGCTGCGTTTGGTTTTATACAACACAAAAGGTACTTTTTCTTATTCTGGCAATGCATGATTTCGTTAGGCAGAGAAGTGGCATTAAATTTTGTTTGCAAAATAAAATTTCTTTCGCAAAAATTTTTACGATGTTACGGGGAGCCTTTGTTGGGCAGACGTTGTCGAAAGGAAATGTTTGCAACGGTTGTAAACAATTTCAAAGGAGTCCAAGGAAGGAGCATCTCGGACGACCCTCAATCTTTACCGAAGCAGGTCACGCCAAAATACTTAAAGAGTCCATGGTCCATCCAAAACCATCGATTAACAATTACGAACCTCGCTGACACTGTTGGCATTTAAAGCGTATCAGCGACGGGCATTTAAAAAGATATTTTGTGCCTGAAACTCGCCAAGTTTCGTTTAGTACCAAAAACACTCAAATTCTTTGAAAAAGTGTGATGCGTTAAAATCTGCGAAGGGATGATATCTCACTATCAAGCGGCCGCTTGACCCTCTGTATAAAATCCAGAAACAACCGATCCGAATGGAGCGTATATCGTGGCAGGACTGAAAAAACCGCACCCAAGTCATGTTCTCTTGTGAACTATGAAGTCGCCGGACTTCAACGGACCAAACCGTTAACAAGAAATATTATTTGACCATTACGCGTCTTTTGCGTGAAACTATTCGCAAAAAGAAGCCAAATTTGTGGAAAGACAACTCGAAACCATTTCGTTAAAAATTGAACTTACATCCCTTCCATACTCATCATATTAATCTAATGTGACCTCATGTGACTTCTGGCCCTTTTCTAAACTCAAAAGACTATTCTGGGAGCAACGCTTTGAGTCGATTGAATAAATACAATCTGAATCGCAGAAGGCTTTGCCGGCCATTTCGGAAATCGACTATAACGAGAATAGGAATACGAGAATACGTTGTATAGTATCTGAGGCGGATTAAGTTGAACGCGATGAATTTCATTTAAAATAATAAATGGATTTAAAGGAGATAAAATGAATAATTGGTCTTACTTTTTGAACGCAGTAGGTAGTAGTAGTATGTATAGGGCACATATGCAGATATTTTTGCTGACTATAAATTGTGTATATAAAGTATACATAAAGTATATGTAAAAGAAGAAAAATGTATAAGAATATCGCACACATATAACGGCCCGTTATAAATTTAATTATGTACATATGTTCCAGTTGATTACATGACATTAACTTAATTTTATTAAAAAGGAAAAAAGAAATTAAAATGTGAATACTTTACGCACAATTCAGATATCCTTGGGTACTGACGCGCTTTAATTTTGTTACTTTTATTTTTTAATAAAATAAATATTCCTGAACGAATATGAATTTAATGAGTGCAACATAACGCTGAAGAGATAATTAAAAAATTTTTGCCTAATATTTACATAAATCTAACAACAAATTGTAAAATTGTTTTAATTTTGTATGTATTATAAATGTATGTATGTAAATATACATTCGCAACCTTATATGGTGGCATATGTGCACGGTCATATTATATAGCAACTCAAAAACAAGCAAATTCGAAAAGGGAAATTGAGATTTTTCACAATATTCGTTCACTGACTGCGATGATTTATTTATCCATAAACATCCTCTACACATAGGGGAAAGCTTGGAAAACGGCCACGAATCTTCAACATATTTCATCATTAAATTCAGCGTAAATCATAAGTTGATACACTGCTGACTTACTAAGAGATAAGCTTCATAATTTCCTTCGTGTACATACGCCCAACATTACACTAATTCAAAGTGTTTATGCTTTCAACCAACAGAGTAGTCGATCATGCAAAATCTTATCCGACCCTCTATAAAGTCATTCCGCGAACAATTGCAGTTTTTCTACAAGGGAACGATTGCTCAACACTTAATCAATAAACAAATATTGGGTAAGTGTTAGGTGTTTAGATTATTTTGCCCATTCCCTGAATCTAATTTTCCCTGAGAGACCCAAAAGGAAGCTTCTGAAACCCTGCTAAGTATACATATCCTTCATCAGCATCAAATTCTGAATCGATTTACGCATGTCCATCTGTCCGTTCATTTTAAACATTTTTCTGGTCGCAAAAATGAAGATATCGATTTCAAATTTGGTAGAAATATTGGAAGTTTTTACACGCAGATTGATATTGAAAATCGGCCAAATTGATCGGAGCAGAAGCCCGCAATGAAGCGTAAACTGAACGCAATTCCGTTTTTCTTACTAATTATAAAAGTTAGAAGGCTGAATTTTTCCACATTTACTTTACGAAAAATTCTACTCTTTACGTGCGAAGGTAGAAAAAATCGGCCATACCCACACAAAGTTACAAATGATTAAATTTTGTTTTCTTCAATTTTTTGAGGTTTTATGCTTATTGGTCATAAGAGCAAGCAGGACAAAATGTGAAAAACTATTTTGTACATTTCTCAAATGAAGACATTAATCTTAACGGTTTAGATTGGTAGCGCTAAAGAATTTCGATCTTGAAACTGCTCGCAATACTCCAAGTTTGTATGTCATAAGTCCAAACGTGTTTCAGAATTGCTTTGTACAACAGTCATGCCCAGATAGTTGATCATGTTCTTTCAACTCGAGTTGCACACTGTTAAAAGATTCCGTCCTTCATTACAGGCACTATGGCCTGTTGAAACATTCTAACGTTTTAAATCCAACTTCTTTGAATAAAAAATATGACCTTAAAGCTTAAACGCGTTACGGTCGACTTTTTTGCTAGAAATATTGAAACCTTACTATCGTCCTTCTATAATGTATTAAACCAAGCTATTTCTGTATCGGTTCCGATTAGACAATCTCGCCTTCGCAACACTTGTCTGCCATAGTTTAACAAAAGAATTAAGTGCCACCGAAATAGGAAAAAAAGAAAAAAATTTATGAAAAGTAGTTCCGCTTACGACTATTTCGCAAAATCTGCTGCAATGCAAAGATTTAGTTACCCAAATCACCAGAGTTATTGCAAATACGTTCAGGTAATATAATCCTCACTGCTTACTGATACTATAATAAACATTTTTATAAGTTTGTCAACTCGAAAAGAAAATTCTCCATATACTCCGCGCAAGAGTTCTTTCAATGACTGCGAGTCCTCTGATGGCATTGGAATCTTAAATCTCTTCGCTAAATACTTTCGAAGAAATTTTTCAAATGCTGATTTCGTTGTAACTGTTAATTATTAATCACATAATTCGCAAACTCGTTTTCGATTCCTAACTTAATCATGTCAGTAAATGACGTTTTACATAGTTTTCGGTACCTAAAGCATAGTTGCGCGCCTGGGCCTTAAAACATTCGATCATGTGTACTCAAATCATGCTCTGATAAGCTAGATGGTGTTCTTTTAAAGATTTTTAACCAGTCCTTGAAATCAGGTGTCTTCCCATCGTGTTGGAAGAGCAGCTTCCTTATTCCATTTTACAAATGTCGAAGCAGACAACACGTTAAGAATTATAGAAGCATTGCCTTCCGTTTTTACTTAGTGAAAAGAATAAGCCTCGAGCTTCGCAGGATTAGTTGTAAGAACATTTTGGCAAACCTCAAGAGCTGTGATGCACCTTTTCTTGTGAAAGGGAAAATCCATTGTTTACGAGATATGTTCATTTTCTCCCGCGACATTAAAGTGATTGGCCAAAGCGCAATGTCACGAGCAATGCAGAAATGAATATCGAAAATACATTCTTTACGAATTGTGCATCAAAGTGAAAGAGTGATAGATAGAAAGATTCAGAGATGATTTTGCGTTTACCTGTTGATTGCATGCAGGGTATATGCCAATAAACTCAGCTGAGTTCATTATTAATGGAAATGCACAAAGATAATAAATATCCATCGTTCGCCTGACATCTTATATTTGGTTCCATTGTTTTGTTTTTTTATAGATATTTTCAATAATAATAATTTTTATTATGCTTACCGCTCAAATATTTATATATAAAATAGTTATATACGACACTCACATACCATACAAATGCGTTTATGCAGGGATTGCTCCACACGCATATAAATATGCAGCTAGAAATTAAATTTTCTTTCATTATATTTATCAGGAGATCTAGACCGAGTTTGTCCCTCACTTCATTTTCCATTCTGTCGTTCGTTTATCTTCCGAAATTGCGATTAAACATTCAAAGCTTTATACAGACGAAGCACTTTCGTTTTAAGTTTTTCTTTTGCTTTTCCTTTTATTTTTTTCTCTATTTGTCACTTCGGCCATTAAAATCCCCCTTGAAATTGATCATAAAAATTTTATGATCCTCCTTTTTATATAGCGGGACTTTCAAATTTTATAATCTTTTACTCTTAAACATTAAATTGCGTCTTGCGAGGTTCTTTATATTATAGTAAAGTACTTTAGTAAATTATTGTTTAATAGAATCTAAGCTGGCGTTCCCACGTAATTGTCCAAAAAACCATAAATGAATGGAACGGTCTCTCTTTTACTTATTTATAAAATGGTGACTAATCTTTCAAAGGCTTAATTTGAAATGTAGGAAATGAGACGCGATCGATATATAAAATGAAATAATCCTTCTGCTATGTTGCGATCAAATATCGTATACAAGCTAGCGGTGGGTGTTAAACAATTCGACGCATATCAAATATCATATAATATCTTGCTTACTTATTATGCCCTGCACTGAAGGGTAGGAGGTATACTCATTTTGTCGCAACGTTTGCAACGGCCAGAAGGAGACTTCAGAGACCCTAAAAAAATATATATATTTTTGATCATCATGAAATTCGGAATTGATTAAACCATGTGTCTCCGTCTATCTGTCTGTGCGTCTGTATGATGTGTTTCGTGGTCACTCTCCTGATCACAAAGATGAAAATATTGATATCAAATTTAGTAGAAACATTGAAACACTCTTTGCATGGAGGTTAGTATTGAAAATGAATCAAATTGATTAGAGCACAAGGCCGCAGACTGAACGCGACTCCCTTTCTCTAACCAGTTCTGGTATGGACCAGCTCAGTATGGTTCTGGGAACTCTTCACACACGAAATTACAAGCAATTAAATTTTCTGCTCTTCATTTTTTTAAAGGCTTTATGCTTATTAATCGCAAGGTAAGCAAGACAGAATATTTAAAACTATATCAACAAAAAATATATTATCTGACTACAAAAGCGATATCGGTATCATTGAAAAGAACTGGCAACGTACAAGGCGACAAGGCAAGCTTGTTAATTCTAAATTAATTACGATGGACGTCAGGAGATATATTAAAGTTTTCCATTACAATACCGTTGATATGGGTATCACATAAAGAAAACGTGGTGAGCTAGAATGCGATAAGCTAAGCGCCAAATATTTAAAGGGTGGTGGGTATGAGATAATCGGCTTCAGCCGAAAATAATTTTCTTTCTTATTATTTAATTGTTATTATTTCAAAAAAGCTATAACGTTTAAACAATAATTGAGTGTAAGTAGTATTCACAATGAAAATGTATACAAAACTATAAGCGTACATTTGTGTGCGAGAGTATGCGTCGCCGAACAAAATGAAAAGCTGTAATTTTGCTAAATGTTGCTTGTGGGTAAACATGCGAATAAAATTATTGAATTTTGTAACACGCGCATTAACGGGACTTTGTTGTAGTCTATGTTTTACATATAAAGACATTTAACGATTAATTAAAATATAATTGTTTTTCCCTCTTTCTCTCTCTCTCTCTCTCTCTCTCTTACTATAAATTTAAAATCAAGAAAAATAAAATACAATTGAGATAATTGTTTTCTACCCTGAAGCGAGTGTTGAGCAATCATTACGTATTGCATTAATGACCTGTCCGTAGCAATAATTGATTAAATTTTCCAGGCAAATTATGTAAAACGAAAATTGATTTTACTCAATTTTTCAATTTATACAATCTTTGGAGAACGGTATAAGGACAAAACAAACAAATTGCTTGGCAGGACTTACTCGCTTCTTATCGATTGCTGTCTTCAAAATTATTGATTATTGGCCTAACTTGTTTAGTCAATGGGTCGATCTTCAAACTACACGAACTATACCTAGAATTTAGAAAGACTCAGTTGCTCAGTTGCTTTCGGTTGAAGTCGATGTTTACTAAGATAAGTTATTCATAAGTTTGCACAATACTATGCCATAAAATAGAAAAAAGATACAAATGAAAATCCGAGACACATGAGAGCTTAAATTGATGGACGTAGAAAAAAAAAAAAAAAAGAAAAGATTAAAGCCTCCTGATGGGTTTCTCATTTAAACTTTTCCACATAATCATTAGATCTTTATGCTTAATACCAATTTGTTTTATCCGTTCCTCAAACCATTGCAGTGTGTTCCTCTTTTTTACAACTACTGTAAGGCTTTTGTTATATTAAATAAATGTGAATGAAAAAGGATATCATGACGAAATTGGAAATAAATTGCAAAAATTGAATCAAATTCGCATGTAATCGACAAATAGACTACATGATGCCAGGAAGATATAGACAGAGATATAAAAAGGCAAAAAGACAGACAGACAGACAGACAGACAGACAGACAAGCAAACAAATGCTCGCTTACCATAGTGCAACTTATTTATAATAGAATCACATACAAAACCTCCCATCAGCCAGTACTTTTTTTTATTTACTTTTTTTTCATTTATTTATTTATTTTTTATTTTTTTTTTTTTTTTTTTTATGAATGAGCGTCAAACGTAGATTTCATATATGCCTGGCTTTAGTTATGATAGTAGCTGTTGGTGTTCATGTTCTTTCTTTTCGTGTGGCTTTTTTTTTTTTTTTACATATGTACGATGTGTGTTATGTGTTATGAAGCAGTTTAGTTTGTTTGTTGCAAAAAGATAGCAATTTTATGCTTGCAAAGGCATGAAAAGCCTTTGTTCGTGTCTATTTCACGTTAGTTTGGCTACGAGCCGATGAATAGCAGTAACAACATACCAAACAAAAACGAAATAAAAAAAAAAAAAAAAAACACGCGTGTAGAAAATATAAACTTGGAAAAAAAAAAAAAACACGCATATATTCGTCTGTCCGTATATGCAACATATGTTTTTTAAACAGACACATACTCTTACAATTTACATTATACAGCAAGTTCGCACTTTGTACCTCTGGTTAGATATTCACAAAAACAAACAAAAATGGATCAACAAATGAGAACAACACAAACAATAAAGAAAAAATGTATGTTATATTCGAAACTCAATAAAAAAAAAAAAAAAAAAAAAATGAGAAAACCAAAAAAAAAAAAAACAAAGAAGCAAAATGTGAACGAACGATAGAACGAATTGAAACAGTGGCAAATGAATTATTTATGAAGTGGTTTTTGTGTGTGCATTGGTTCTCTCTACCCCCTCCCGTCGTTCCTTTTTCCTCGATTTGTTGCTTTCAGCACTCCAGACAAGTCTATGAGTGTCGTTCATTGCAGCCTCCCCAAAGGCCGGGTAAAGCTGAAGCGGTATGAATTGGCTAAAGCACATTCACACAGTTTCAACTTTCTATCAACTGGCAATACACAAGAAATCCTAGCACAATTGTGTTCATGTGCATTTGCAAACAACGAGAGGTGTTTTATATTGAAAGCACATTTTATTTATTTGCTGTTTGTTTGCTCGTTTATTTGTTAGCTCAACACTCCACTCATTCACTTACGCTCGCATACATGCGTCTTCATTGAAGATTGCGCTTCCGTTCGGCAGTTTTTTTATTTTTATTTTCATTTTTTTTTTTTTTTTTCATCTTCAACTCAATTTACTTACATACATATTTATTTACGTCTATGCATGAGCGTATACGTAGGCTTCTTCCATGCTACGTGGATACGCGCATTTATATCACTGCCAACTTGTTGCTTTGTTGGCATTAATTTTAATGTGCACTTTGTTATTTTCCGGCCTCGAGTTCCGTTGAATTAAAGCTCTATGAGAATGATGTGCACACAAAAAACAATATATATATATATTTCATGTATGTTTATAAGTTGATAGAAAACACTTTACACTCATGTAACATACATTAAAAGAATTGCGCTAAAAAATAAGCCCGCAAACAAAAAAATAAAAAAAGAAAATTATTACTAAAGGAAATTGACTTCATTTTAATTTTATTACTTTTTCTTAAAGAACAAAAGGAATATTTCGAAAAGAAAGAAAATGCAAAAAAAAAAAAATGTTGAATTCAAATACGGAAATTGAAGAACGAGATGCCACACTCAAAGGCCACATGCAAAATAAGCCATAATATCCGATTTAGAGATAAACAATGAAAATTAAATAAAATTATTAAAAATCCTTGTAATGTTGTTAACGAGAATCCGAAATCACATTAATATATATTTATATATAATATATGCATATATATACTTATATGTATATATTTTCAACTGTTGTTGTAGTCTAATTGTTGTGGTCTACAATCGAAAGACGAAAATCTTATTCAATATGTTGTCTACTGACTGCTGCTTAGCCAAAGAATATCAGTGCGCTTGATTTTCATGTCTATTCATTCTATCTTACTATTTCGGTTTGACAGATAGACGGCATCACTGTTGACCGACCCTTATAATTTCTGGATGGTAGCAATTCTCAAACGATACGTTTCAAAATTCCATAACATGCTTTGGGGACAATTAATGTGCAAATTACAGTTAATTTCGCGACCTTACTTTCTTCTTTCATATTAGTTGCTTGGACGGATGTGTGAATGCGACTAATAATTCACTACAAGATGTAAGTCAAACTAACAAAAGCGAAACTTGTTCAATCGATTATTATATTTTAACTTTCTATTTAATCTAACGCTTCATATGGAACATCCTTTTCGCTCATCAGACAAAGCTTTCAATCGATCTACGTATGAACAATTGTCTCATCGTGAAAGCATGCTTTTTTCTTTTCTTTTCCTTTCTTTTCTTTTCTTTTCTTTTCTTTTCTTTTCTCTTAGCAAGCACATTATGATATATGAAAAAGCCATAATTTTGCGGAAAGATTACTCAACTTACACGTGCATACGATTTTATGCAAATTATAAGAAATAATGCTTTTGACATTGATATCTTGTTGTCAAAAATTTCCATTTACGTAGTAAATTAGTGTTGTTGCCGCTGTTAGACACGCTCTTCAAAGACCAGCACACTTACACGATAACAATGTTATGTCATGTTGTTATAATTTTGATATATTATAAGTAAAAGCAAATTAAGCTAAATTTTCTATACATATGCGTAAAGTTCATGTTTATACCATTATTAAGTTGTGTTATATAAAGTCACTCCTATGCACCAAACACACTTCTAATTCAACTAGAGAGAGAGAGAGAGAGAGAGAGAAAGAGTATATGAGCTCTCATAAAATATATTTATTTTTACTCACACATATTTACTTTACTAAGTAGCAAAATGTAATTTAAAATGCATTTTGTTACAATTTTGTTATGTATGCGTGAGTGCATGGAGCTGACAACACTTTATGATATAACATGTTTGATGTAACAAAACCCACAACCAAAACTTGTACTTGTACTTGAAAACGATATTAGTTAAGACAAGTTTTCAAGCTCGCTATCCTTTTCATGCATATCCTTAAAAGATCGATGTTTTTAACCGATCTGAATATAACCTTTACCTTAGCTTTTCTTTAATATTATAAAAAAATTTGTAGCAAATCGATTGCAAAATGATTGCAAAATATTATCAAAATTCATTTCCCGCAAATGCCACGAGCACTTTTTTAAATGATGACATATTAAGTAAGTCCTTTACATAAAAATTAAAACGTAGAGTCTACGACTTTGTAATGCATATGCGAAATTTTCTTTCAATACATAGAATTTCATATTAACTCATACCTTTGTGCCGTCGTTTAGAGTAAAGTAATACTACCTCCCCATTAATGGACACCGACAACTGTATCAACAAATCTTTTTGATATCATCATAAGAATTTAAGTGCTTTTCGAATAGTCCACAGATTCCTACTTGAATACTTTATATCTTATGCCTCTCTAGAAAAGAAATTTTTACTCTATCCCACGGACATTGCCCTCTGTGATCCCATATCGATAACTATTGCATATACACACAAGGCACCCTTTATCGCTGCACTTAAGTTTTGTAGGTTGCTTGTAACCTATGATAGCAGACTGTCTCCGGTGAGAGTCACGCTTTCAATAGCAGAAAAGAGAATGCAGAAGACAATAACTATCACTAATCTAGTTGGGAAACTTGAATGACTGATGCAAACAGTATGGACGACAACGTCTTCAATTGTAATACTAACTTATAGAATATAAAGCCGGATGTCGCTACACTAACTGGTCGTAGGATACTCTTTTCTCGCACATCGCAGCCGGTTTTCTGCTAATTGTCAGATTAGTTAGATAAGTCGTTGTTGATAGCCTTCGACTCATGATTTCGTTTAGTTGGACCTGTTAATTGGGATGCCATAGCCATTTGGCTTTAGTGTCGATTTTACTGATTGCCTCCCCTTACTTGCGTGAAGAAATTGCACTATAATTGCTATGTGATACAATCGTAGTTGCATCCTTTACTAGAAAATTGAAAATCCAAACGTTCGGAAAATTCCATTTTAACTGACTACGAAATTTTTTTCTAAGGTAAGCCTTTTCTTTTCTATCAATTTTTACAAAATACTGGAGCAATACTCGATAGTTTACAAGCAAATCAAAGAAATCCACAAAATCAAAGTCCACGTCCTTCTGTACGTATTTCTCTCTGTAGCTCGATGGTTTAAAAGCAAATCAAAGAAATCCACAAAATCAAAGTCCACGTCCTTCTGTACGTATTTCTCTCTGTAGCAGACAGAGCGGGGTATGTCGCTGCTATATGAAGCTGGCATCTATCAACCTTCTTATTATCTTTGCTTAATTTATTTAATATATATATAGGATTAAAATGCGCCGTATATATGTAAAGTTATTGTGGTAGTGTCATACGTATTGCAAACTAAATTATGGTCTCGTCTATAAGAATTACTTTTGTTCAGGCTAAAAACGGAGGAGTCGAGCAACAACGACAAAAAGAAAAGCTTGCGCGATGAAGAAGGGAAGAGAGATGAGCTAGAACAATATCGCACAATGCACAATACGATGTAATGAATGCAGCAAGCAGAGCAATAATAAACGGAAAACAAAGCAACGAAACAAAACTACGGCCGTCAATATGACGAAAACTTTATGAGTGGCTTGACAGTTGAATGGTTGGTTACTCAGATAATGCTATGTACGGTCAAATCATTTTGCTTCACTTACCATCCCTACATCCTTGTCACTCGAGCCACTGTGAGCGCCGATAATAAACTCTCCCATCGTCGATGGGAAGCAGTCACAAAAAAGCATTTCCTTTCATATTAACATAATCAAATTGGATTCGAGCATCATACCAATGTAAGGCCATAATTTTTTTGATTTAATTTTTGCTCTTTTGCTTACATCGACCACTCTAAATATACATATGCCTGCATTCTATTCTACTAATAAGTATACGCACATATATTTTACATATTTGTGTTATGTATAAAGTAAACTGTTTGTGGCAAAGGAAATTAAGCAGCGCATGTCTAAATTGACGGTCATTGTTGAGGAAAGAAAAAATTTTTATTTTTTTTTTTTTTTTTGTTTCAGGTAGAATTTAAAGCGATTCACCAGTTGAAACTGTAAAACGAGACGACCTAAACAAAATGGTGTAAGAAAAAATTTTTTTTGTTTTTATATAGAATTGTAAAAGAAGCCGATCAATGATTGCACTCAACTCTCAATAAACCCCCTCTAACTCTTAATATAATGGATTATTGAAAAATAATGGATTAAATAAATATGTGAGATCTAGAAATTATTCCTAATCGGGTTTTTTACAAAAAAACTCTTACTCACAGAAACGATGAAATAAATTTTGTTAAAAATTCTATATCCTACTCGCGATACATTTTCTCCATCTTTTCGCCATAATGCGAACATCATGAAGAAAGGATGACCGTTCTTTTGAGAAATTTCGGATATTGTCATAAGAATCAAAGCACTACTCGAACAGATATATAGCCTCTGCAGCTTAACGCTGGCAAGTCATGCTGCCTTGATGGTCTCATACAATGAAGCCCATGTTCTATCGGAAGCGATAACTAGCGTACCCCCTCCCCCTCCCTCCTCCCACCAGGTTGCAAGACTAAAAGATTCGGTCTATATTAAAACTAGGTTATCATATATGAAAATTAAGGAATGCTGGAAGTCCTCCACCCTCGGCGTGGCTAGATCAAGCTGCACACTTAATTATGTAATGTCTCTCTTTATTTAGGCTAACCAAAGCCACCATTATATACCCGAAATGCCGTATTTGGCAGTCAAGTTCTCTGTCATTCCCATGTCGAGTTTCCTTATATAGCGCATACAAGATGCTTACGACTGTTGGTGAAGCAGGCGATTTGTCGAGCTGAAAATGGACGTAGGCGTTCTTGCATTCCAATGATCAATTCATGCTATATTTCCCTCCAATTTGTCTCTCTTGAGTTTTAAGTGTACACGCAGCAGATGTCCAGGGATCCAATCACACAGCATTCTATTCCCTTTGCCTAGCGGTAATAAAAAACAATAATAATTTTTTCCTTTTGCACGTTTAAAATATATTTGAATCGCGTATGCTTTGAAATTTGAAAATATTTTCATACTCACTACCGAAAGGTGGAGGTATATGCATTTAATCAAAAAGTTTGCAATACCCCCAACGGGGTCCCAGTGTGCGACCCACAAGTGAATATATCCGTGTTCGGCATCAAATTCTGCATCGATTTAAGCATGTCCGCTTGTCCGTCTGCAAGTCACAAGACTGAAACTGTCGACTTGAAATTTGACATTAAACGTTCTTACGGCGCAAATCGATGCATCAAATTGATCAAAAAAGCACGCCCACAATATAGTTTAAACTGAAAACACTTTTATTTTCAAAATCTTACCCAGTTGAGTTTTTGCTCTCGCTATTTACATCCCATAGCGTATATAACAATAACAATTTCAATATCATATTCCTTGGATAATTTTACTATGGCTGCACAAAAGGGGAAAAGATCGCCCACGCCCATCCAAAATTATATAGTGCGAATATTTTATTTTTCTTTTTTGGCATTTTTTTTTTTTTGTTATTGAAAAAAAGGTGGTGAGAGTAAGAAATTCGGCCTTTATCGAATATATTATTATTATAATTATTATTATTATTATGAATTTACCCAGAGAATAAATTCTGAGACTAAAGTCTTAAAGCACTTAAAGCACATGACCATTGAGTTGGTAGTCGAGACTCTTGCATACCCGGCCACTCGGGCGAATGTTTTTATCGAATATAATTTTCTTACCTCACAAGCTCTACTTTTCATCCATGCACATACATTTCAGACAATTGGAAGTGAACCTTTTCGAAATTTCATTATGACTTGCCACACAAATGCAATAAAGAGGTATCAATAGGAGTGGAAAAGTTTTCTAAGCAGAGTCCAGATTTTCCTCAATATATTTCTTTTTTTGATTTTTGGAAGTGTTTTCGTAACGAACGCATATATACATCATGAGTAGGTGCCGGATTTAAAAGTTTTTTTTATTTTTTTTTTTTTTTTTTTTTTTTT
>KK502409.1:3475935-3488828 GCA_000688735.1 Glossina austeni
AAAAATTTTTTTTTTTTTTTTTTTTTTTTTTTTTTTTTTTTTTTTTTTTTTTTTTTTTTTTTTTTTTTTAATATTCCTCGATGTGTTTACGACTATACTTTTTATTTACTTTTAGTATATTATTTAAATTGTGATAAAAAATCTTATGAAAGATAGAAAAGCTCTAATGAAAGCTGAAATTGTCATTTTTGGTTGTCTTCTGCGATAAAGTTTTGCTTTATTATTTGCTTACTACCCTTTTTTTTTTTTTTTTTTGGGTATTATTCCACTGCACTTTTCACTAATGTTTAGAGAAAATTATTAAATTATTTATTTACATTTAATTGCCTTGCACTGATTGATTTGGGAGTGTATTTTTGTATCCATTATAGGGCAATATATAGTAGATTTCAAAAATCTTTGTAACGCAGAGATCTAGGCATCGGAAAGTCAACGTAACATAAATGATTTGTATGTGCCGAGTGAAGTCAGGATTGCGACTTAAGAATTTATTTAATCGAATTCAAATTTTTCTTTTCTCATTGCCTTCATGGAAATCGGTTCAGGACTTCACTGGCATCGCCTTAAAATTATACAGATTTCAATTTCAATTCGAAAAACTTTACTTTTACGTATGCATAAATGCGGTCGTTTCAATTCTAATAACCCAACAATAAATCATTGCAGGCATAAATGAATACTGTAAATACATTTAGCATGAACAAGGTAAAATTTCATCTGATTTATGAGTGCATACATATACGATACGATTGACATTTTCCCAACGAAATTTAATGAAACGAAAACCTGATATCTGAATTAATATATTGACAGATATATGACTTACTGATACATACACAAATACACAAAATATATGTTATATAAATAATCTATGCCGGGATTACGTATTAAATGCCAACAAAAAAAAAGACAAAAAAAAAAACAAAAAGGAAAAGGAAATCTGATTTGAGGAGTAGAGAGAGCGAGAGAGAGAGAGAGAGAGAGAGAAGAGGGACCTTATTACAATATGCAAATTACTATGACGGTGGGTGGTAACGCTTGACTGGCCATATTATACTGTATAGTATTGCTACGTTTTATGTGCGACATGTGTAAATATTGTTGTTACGCGCACAACGATTGACAAATGATATGCAACAGAACTCTCTACGCATGTAATTTATGTAATCACAACATCACATATGATAAATGCATTAAAATTCTTTTTACATAAATATCTTTTATTTTTACGTAATTAATGCTATAAGAAACGAACTGGCGCCCCCCCCCCGTGCCGTGTTGTAACACATAATGAAATGCTTGCGTTCTTGATCAGCGAGGCATCCGTAGTCGATATCACCGGGCTCACGATTCTTCCCCTTGTCAAGGTTCGTAGAGCTCAAAATGTTAAATTTTTGTTCCATTCTTTTGTTCCATCACTTCCATCGCGTCAAAAAAAGGCCAACAACCGTAAACTAATAATTTAAGAAAAAATTTGTCATAATATTTGTAGAAAATATCTTTCTGAAATTTAGCACAATTATTTAATAGAGATATGTAAATATTATATAGAATAGAACCCATCGCTAAATAAGGTAAAGATAAGAAATTTTCATATAAAATTCGATAGCTCTCGATGACTGTGTTCTTGTTCACTATAGAAGATATAAAAAATTTGTGAAATGTTCGTAAAGTATGGATACGTTTGAATAGCCACATGGACTTAGTCATACCCCCGTATTTGCCCGATTGAATGTTTCCTCAAACACTTGCTTAGACGGACAAAATTCATTTCAACTTCGTTAAGTCAACCTAAAAAATCCGTCAAATTGCTTCGAGACTCCTTCCACGATTGTGAATAATCGAGTAATCGACCGCAGCACAGACTAGAAGCTATTTCATACCTTTTCGATGAGCATCGGTTACGAAAGCGATTAAATCATGTCGATCGATTTGTGAGTTCATTGAAATCGTGATTCAATTCGTAAATCAGTAAACAATTAGCAAAAGCACAACAATTTTTCCCTCCTATATCCTGATCTTGTTATTCTGTACGAAGAAATCATGTCATCCTAAACACAAATTTTGTATATAACACATTCTTTATCCGCAGCCAATGAAGGTTTACATAAAATTTTACGGTATTTAAGAAGTCATGTGTTCAATATTAAGCTCAAGTTGAATATATTTTCTTACTTGTTCTCTCAATATCGGTATCATTTGCTCGTTCACTAATTTTCTTTACTTTCTTTGTACACACTCTTCAATTCTCTTTTCAGTGAAGGTTTGAATATTTTTTCTGTAAGCAACAAAACGACTTCGATACAAGTCTTTGCTCTTACTTATATTAATACATAGTTACCTTAATAACGCTTTCCTTTCCAACTAAGTTCCTTATAAATGAATACATTGTTTACGTTGCTTACTTATCAAGCCATATAAATATACGGCACCTTTGAAAGAACTTAAGCCTTTAACAGCGTGAGCAACATCCTTTTCTCCATAAAATCCTTATTTCTTGTAATTGTCTTTTAATACCATAAACCTACATAGATATACAGATATTGCATTACGAGTATACAGCTTATTGCTGTCTTATATATATATATATATATATATATATACAGGAACGAAAAGGTACATTAAAAATAGGAAATATTATGCAGATATAAGGAATTTACTTGATGTGTACAACAATCTGTGCACAATGGCGAAAAAGACCGCCAAGAGGACTATAATTGTGAATGTTCTGAATTTTGAGAGAAATTTTCTTGAACTTGGTTTAAGTAGTCTTATGTGATAAAACAACATTCAATACAACACCAATTGAAAACAAACCTTACAAAAATACTCTGACATTAAGATTTAACCCCTTACGTAAATCTCACAAAAAATTTTCTATTTGTTTCAAAAATTTGCAAATACTTTACAATGCGATAAACCGAGAAACGTTAGCTAAAATTTCTCAGCGAAATGCATATAAGATTTATAGGAATTTTCCAAATTATTTTCTATTTACAATCAATTCTATTTCATAATTACTTCTTACGAAGATGAAGATGCAGACGAAGACACACTCGCACTATTCGGCGAATTTCTTTCAAATAAAGACAAATATACGCCATAAAGTCTTACAGAATGCAACAAAAACGTTTCCGCCTATTTTACGGTATCATTGTGTCCAGCATTGTCATAGTTGTGATAGATACTATGCTTGGTTTATATGAGATATTGAAGAGAAATAGTTTCAGTTTAACGCTTCCCTCTTCATCTCTTTCTTCGAAACTGACTATGGTTTTAAGAAATTGATTGTAAAGAAACGTTTAGACAAACTTTTTATGCTAAGTAGTGCTGCGATCAATAATAAATAAGACGAGTTTGTATATAAAATCGGAAAATTATTATTCAGTCTCCCGAAGCAATTTTATCTTCTGCAAAGTACTGTCCCATCCAATACAATGCACTTATGTCAACGTTTTTTCCAATTCTCGAAACAAACGAAGAAAACTTTTTCCTGTACGATCTCAAAATATTTTCTTTGATTCGGCTTTTACCGATGCGGTCTTTTGAGTCTGTTGGACAATCAGAAATAGTACGATGTTAAGCCAGGCGAATGAAGTCGTGGTAGACAGAACTAGTTTTCTTTCTTTTGTACTCGTGTAGAGGTAACGCTTTTTTCTTTTTTTTTTTGCGGAACCAACCAACCAAGATTTGATGCATTTCGAGCCATAAAACATCATTTAAAATGTTTTGGGGTGATCCAAATGAAATGCCCACCGCATTAGCAACGTCCCGAACTGTCGAAGGACGATCCTTGAGCATCATATCTTTGATTTCCTTGACTTTTACGTGACTTTTGCCAGTGTATTTTGAATGATCGTCGGCGATGTTCACTGTCTCTGCTCTAGTTGCGTAAAACATTCTTAACGCTTCCGTGGCACCATATTCATTCTGAGAACGAATGGATGTTTTGCAAGAACACATGTAAATCTGCAGCAATTGGCCAGAAACACCACAAGCGACTGCAATGACTGCAAGAGAAAATTTAGTTTTCTAACTTTTCAAGTCGAAATTGTCGTTTCAATTACAGCTAGATGAGCAGACGTACGGACGGACGGACAGACGGACAGACGGACAGACGGACGGACGTGAATAAATTGCCTCCGCTCCGAGACACGTAGAATCGCTGTATTTGTATGCTGGTATGTGATAAGTGCAAATAAAATATTGTTTTCTTGTTATCATCATTCTGCAGTATTTTGAAGTAAAGTTTTTTAAATTCAATTTTTTTTTATTCCTTTTAAATCCTTTATTTAGCAACTACTCAACTTAAATCATATTTCAGGAATGTCTTAAATTTATGTTGAATTTTTTCTCTTCCTGTATCTCTTTTTACTCATTTCCTTCTGTCTCTAATAATATTATTTATTATAATTTTAAACACATACGTAGTGTGGACGATAATGCAATTCTTCTGGCTCTGTTGTCATTAGTTATTTCATTGTCTACGTTAGAAATTCTATACAGAATTGCGTTCGTATATATATATATATATATATATCTATATATGTTTTTATGTATATATTGAATTTTAACATCCTTATTATCTTTTGCTGGGAAAGAAGTAAAAGAAAACAAATAAAGAGACACTATTGCGTACAATTTAATACATGTACTAGAACAGCAGAAGAACAATAATCATCATTATAATGCAATTCAATGCCAATGAGATCTATTTCATGTTTACTGAAGCAAAAGAATTATAAAATGCATGTATATATGCAACTAACATACAAACAGATATATACAAACAAAGGCACGCTCGCATACACGCAACCAAACGTTTACTCTTTTGTTATTATACATGTGTTATGCATACTAAAATATTCACTTATACGTGCGCATGTATGCATTTATCCAACTTAAACAATAGCTCTGACAATAATAATAATATAAGAAAAAAAAAAAAAAAAGACAAGAAATATATGAAATATGAAATAAAATAAATATATAAAAACTTATAAGCATTAAAAACGAAGGAAGTGTTAGTGTCAAATAGACTCCTTTGCCCAGATAAAAAAAACATATATATATATATAAAGAACAAAAAAAAAAAAAAATCTCTTTTTTTTCCTTTACATCACATAAATAACAATAGGCGCCTAATTGTGGAAGTTGTTTATTGAAAAGAAAAACGGTAAATTGTAACGTATCAAGAAAAAAAAAAAAAAGAAAAAATGAAAACCGTATTTAAAGAAAAAAAACAAAACAACAACAAACACTAGTCCAAGATTTCTTCAAGAATTCGTTTTATGAATGTTTTCAAATTCAATTCAAAAGGATATGGATGGAGTTTCGGTAAATCGTTGTTTGTTCAAATAGTGACGCAACACATATTCACAATAATAAAAAGTACGAAAATTAAATTCGGTCGGGACCCGATCACCGCTTTATCCCAAAGAAAGACAAAAAAAGTGAAAGAACAAAATTTTTGTGATCTGATACAATATGAAGTGGGCGCAGTTGACTTCTTTTATTTTCAAAATAAAAGTTTTTGTCGTATAGTAATGTGGGCGTTGCAGGCATGTCCTTTGAAAAGTTTAGGCTAATTTCAAATACTTTTGCAAATTTGTAGGCGATATCTTCATTGTCGTTAACGAGCGAATGTGTGCCACAAATACCACAAAATTGCGCAAACAGGCAGATGGGCAGACATACAGGCGGACATATTTAGTTGTATACCAAATTTGAAACTGTCCAAAAATTTGTATACTTTGTGCTAATTTTGCAGCTTATTTCTGCGCCTTATAAAGGTATCGAAAGTACAGTTAAGTTTTAATACACTATAATATTCGGCAGGCGTAGTCAAGTTTTTCCATTTTTGTACACAAATCCTACAGTATCGACCATAGGATATGCTTTCAAATTTTTGTACATTTATTTGCTACAGTTCAATGTTTTCCAATTATCTTTTTTAATATCTTTAGAAATTTACTAAAAGCATAGTTTGCTTTCTAACGATCAATTTCACCAAACACAACATCAAGTGTACCGATAATGGCCACAACAACGGCCAGCATATGCTGCCTGCCGACGTGATTAAGTGCCGCTAAGTGAGCAAAGCCTGGTGCTTTTATTTTGCAGCGATAGGGCCGACGGGAACCGTCAGACACCAAATAGACGCCAAATTCTCCTGTAGGAGCTTCGATCGCGATATAAGTAGTTCCAGGTAAAAAGCTTAAAATGGTGAATAAGAGCTTCCATTGATACTTTCATTTCCGCGCGCGACGGTGGCGCAATGAAAAAAAAAAACACAGGTTTTCTCAGTTTACGCAGCGCTGTATGCGTATCGTTCGAGCGATTCGATGCGCTTTCAATACCAACCTGCGTGCAAGAACTTCCAATGTTTGTGTCAAATTTGACGACAATGGCTTCTTTTTGCGGCCAGTAGCATGTTTACAACAGATATTACACCGACGGACAGATGGACATGCTTAAATCGATTTAGGATTTTATCTTGATCAAGAATATAAAAAACTTTGTGGAGTTTCTGATGCTTCCTTCCTTCTGGGCGTTGCCAACGTTGCCAACGACAAAATGAATATACTCCTCATCGTTCGATGATGGGTATAAAAATATCCCATAACAAAGACGTAACCGATCGTAATTTATTTTCTAATAAGAAAAGCGAATTTTTATTGCACAAATTTATTAAGTAATTTTAGTTCTGCCAACCTATAAACTTCTAAGCCTACTAAAATATTATATATATTAACAGAGTTACCATCACTCTTACAACTATTATTAATTATCACAATATATTTAAGCGCAGTCAGTCAATGGGAATTTCTGTTGTTCCAACCATTTTCCCCTTATATGCTGCCACTTAGGAAAACGATTAATTTAACCCAACATTATCAATAACGATGAAGCTAACAAGTGATTGGCATTAGCCCCAATTTGGCGAGCAGACAAAGAGTTGTTTTTATTTCATAAGAATGACATTGAAGCAGCTGCTAAAATCGCTGAGAGTTTAGCGGCACGTGTTCGATGCGGTACGAACGCGCTCTCCTTTCTAATGAAGCTGTAGCTTGAAAACATAATTACATTGAATTTCTAATTTTTATAAATATTACTATTGTAGTTCACTCAGACCAAAGAAAAATTTTCTAAGACTAAAAGTGGGAGTCACACGAGAAATCCAAAATATCGATCGTTTTGTTTTTGTTTTTTTTTTTTTTTTCTTTAAAGATAGACGTGATGGTTGATCTAGTCGCTTTAATAAGATGAATATTTTATTGATATTATGTTCTTCAGATGCTTTTTAGATGTCCGTAAGGTTAACCCTGTATATTGAAGAGATGTTTGCGTTCGTTAAATACATGTTTTAAAATTGAAAATTGGAAAAAAAAAAAGCTTTCCTAACGATCCACACATGTGCCGCAATAATACGGTCAAGACGAGTTTTTCAAAATGCTTTCACTTTGATTTTCTCAACATTGATTGGGCTTAACATGCGATTAATGTGGATCGTAGTATTGTGGATTGTTTCTTTCTTTTTTCTAATATATTTTTAAATGCGAATCTTTTCCGTTGTGCCGGCCGTAATCGAAAGTGCTGAAGCCAAAGATTGAGCTTCTAGGTCAGCTCGCTCATTCTCCAAGATGTCCATATAACTCAGTACCCAAAAATAATTTAATTATACCTCCACAAGTGACAAAAGTATCCCTTCCTTTGTCAATGGTTTTCCTGTTGGAATTTAAGAGATTGCGGAGAGCTTTTATACCCGATAGGCTATCTGTGCTAATAATCGTTTCAGGTTTAATCTTATAAACGTAGTTTATGACTTGAAGAATATCTCTAGCATCGGTCGTAAATATTGCAGTGCGTACGTGATGATTTATCTGGACTTGCCCTAATGCGTCTACGATTGTCACTTTTTCTGGCTCCAATTTATTAAGTTGGAAGACCGGTCTAAACAATGATGTCTTTGATAGGCGCTGGCTCTCATCACATAGTGATAAACCGCTTTCATTATCTTTGTATTTGATTTGACGTTGTTGGCGTGTCGACTTTGGTTAAAACACTAAGGTTTTAAGTGAAAACATATTAAGTTCACTGTAGTTTAAAACAAGTTCGTTAGCTGAAAGCACTATCGCTGTTAACTAAGATGTAAGCGGTGTAATTGAAAAACAGCTGCAATCAGGGAAAAAGCAACTTTCACGAACGTTCAAACGTTCCCCGGCTTAGCTAAATCTATTCAATATATTATACCATATATCATGTTACGAGATATTAAAAACGATATTTAACATTTCAGTGCGCCTTTGTTTTTAAGTATATAAAAACCCTATAAGTTAACAGGAAAAATAAAAAGAAGAAGATACGAATTTATCTCTGAACACAATTGAAACACTTAGAGAAATTATTTTATTAATTACCAGCAAACAGAAAAAAAAAAAAAAAAAAAAATCAAGTGCTAATTGCCAAAAAGCTGCAACAATTTAAGTAAATAACAGCAACAATTACTTCAGAGTTCTCTTTATGGAAAAGTACATTTACTAAACAATAGCATTCGGGTAATGAGTTGGTTTAAGGCAACTAAATGCCAAACAATAGAAAAACAAATAGTAACAATGAAAATATTTGCAGAAAAGAAGCAAGTACTTCACATGAACATATGCGAACCGGCGAACAATCAAATTACAAAAAATAGAAAAAGAAGAAAAAGAAGAAGACGAAAACGAAGAAACAGTAAATAAATAAAATACAAGAAAAGAATTCATTTATAAATTTTTTATAAAACAAATCAATTTAAAAGAAACAGAAGCTGTGCCAAGGACTAAGACAACTTTTGATTCCTTCATATATATATATATATCTATACGTGTGTATGTTTTCTCTATATCTTTTGGGTAAAAATGTAAGAGAAGAAGAAGAAGAAGAAGAAAAAAAATCAACAAACTGAAAGGAATCACCTAAAGTCAAAAAAGAATAAAAAAAAAAAAAATAGTAAGAGAAAAGCTGCTTGGCCAGTTAATTGCTTTTCGTTCAGGTTCTTTAAAGCAAATGAATACTTGAATAATAAAATTCTGTACTTTCATAGCGGACATTTTTCAGGGCTGCCTGAAAATACTACCAATTATTTTATGGTTTTACAATGGAAGAGATCATCTCCACGCTGCCGACAAATACGTCCTTACGTACGCACATATAGATTGATATCGCGTTGCCCGTCTTCAAAGTGAATACAGTAATTAATTTAGTAAAGCAAACTACTACCCAAATATATACAAGATGTTTATTTTCATTTGCACTAACACAATAAATGTAAGACTAAATACTAAATACAAACAATGCACCAGCGAGCGTTTCGTACGTATACACGAGAATGTGAATTGCTTGAAAGTGTACATATATAAGTGTATATATATATATATATATATATATAGTTGACAGACATGAGAGACATGAGAGAGAGAGAGAAAGAGAGAGTATCACAAATTTAATGCATGTGTGCATAGCTATACAATAGTTATAAAGACAATAGATTTAATCGTATTTTTGCAAATACGTATATCTATGTACGCAAGCACGAATATTGTGAGTACATGCGGCAATGTTAGTAACTTTAGGTGTCTTACATCTTTCCGTTTCCGTTTCAAGGCAAACTTATGCTAGCAAGAAGTGTGCAAATACGATTTCCTTCTTGTTAAGCTTCTTCGAACAATATATATATATATATATATATATATATATATATACATATGTTCATATGTTCATATGGATGTTTATGTGCATATGTGTGCAGTTGCTTTCGTTCTGCTTTCTTTCAACATAAGTCTGCATTATTTGCCGTTTGCCGTTAGAGGGAGAGAGTTAAAGGAAGACTAAGACAAAGTGTGTGTGTTTAAATTTAATTTTGGCAATAAATACTTTTACATCTCTTCATAAGACATTCATTCTCATTAGGCAAAATACCTTCTTTAAGAAACAACAACAATATGAAGAGCTAAAGCTACGACATAAAGTCGTAGTAAGTTAAAGAAAAACAAAAAAAAAAACTTAATTTATCCGCTATAACTGTAATGATCTTCAGCCATAAAAAGCTGCGCTCGATTTAAATTTCATGTGATAAGCAAACGCATCAATTTTTATATCCGCTATCCAACGACGAAGGATACTAATTCTGTTTTAATTTTTTGGTACAATCACAAATATTTCTAAGTACACTTATGCATGTGGCTAACACTAAAGCCAATTAAATTCCCGATGTCCGACAAAGACAGAATCCCTATAGTAGTTTTCAAATTTTTATCAATCTGCCTGCCTTATGTGTCTTTTCGTTTGTCAGCTGTCTTTGTGATGATGTCTTAATTACGCCGTCACAACTTTTCCGAAACGTTAGAGCTTAGCCTCCCTCAACTTGAATGCTTTCACTCGTGAAATAAATTCCAACCAAGTTAATCCGAAATTAAGGGAAATGTAAAAGTGAAGGTTGCTCTCCGATTATACATTGCCAGCATCCTTTTCAGAAAAGCCTTTGCTTTCGCAAATTCAAAAACTAATAAGAAACGCCTGAAAAGGTATTCCGCCAACTCAGCAGAGGGCAAATGTCTGTGGGAAGATGCTAACTGGTCTGTGCCATTATTGACAAATTTCGGCAAATTTGTAGTACTGTAGCTAGTCTAAGCATAGATCAATTAAATTAATTAGGCCGCAGCAGAAGAAGCTTCAACAAGTTTAACTTCCCCTACGAGATATTTATGTAGACGCGATCTCATATATATATTAGTTATGACAACAAGCCGGTTGTAAGCCGTTCTACTTAAGTGCAGATAAATCGTTTTTCATTATTATTAATGCATTTCCATATGTGAACTTTTTCTCTGCTTTACAGCCTGATCTCTTCAATAATTTTGTCGTGAGTATAAACTCGTTATACCTTTACATTAAAATTTCTCAAAGAATGTTAACGATTGCGAAGGCATTTACACGATTGCAGCCGTATCGTAAGTCACCAGGCAGCCACAAGCAAATTGTGTAACTTTTTACTATTCTGACAACTAATCACAAATTTGTGCATAGTTCGCGGGAAAAAGGATTAACTCAAGCAAATGTCAAAATGAAATTAAATACCGATAACTTGTTTGTAAAAAGGGTATATGAAGCAGAATATTAATAAAAGGCAAAGTCAGTCGAGTCAAGAGAGTATATAGAATAGCATTTTCGAAGGGAAGCGAAGACTGGAAATGTTGCAAACATAAGTTCTTGTAATTAATTTGTAAATAGATCTCCTAAGAATTGCAAACAAAACCTATGCTATCGCAAAAGTCACAATTCGCTGGTGTGGACTTAATCTCAAAAGAGCCTGGATAGAAATGCGAAATCGCAAGAGGGCAGAATTAATAAAATAATAAGTAAAATTTATTTTTTGTTAAGGCACAAAGTTTCACATACGCAACCATCTAGATGGGCTTTTCGTTTTCTTCTCTAGAATAATGTTCAATTTACTTGTTTTTCGCACTTAACATTGTAATGATCAAGCCGACCAAAGGTGGAATAAATCATCTTAGCTTCAAAAGGATTTTTCAAGAAAATTACAATCTGTCACATTTTAGCGGCCGTGTATTGGTTCGTTTGTAATTTCAACTTGTTCGGATATATGACGCGAACGGTGGACTAACCAGTCTCAATAGGTTACAGCTGAAAAGATTTATTAAAACAATTTAGAGAATCAGAGCGGCGTCGTTCATTAAAAGATTAAAAATGCACTCTTCAAGCAATTTTTTTTATAAATTCCCTAAAGCCTTGGAAAGCCTATGGAAATCAAAAAATTTCTTGAGCTTTAACCCTAAACGGACTACAAGTCACATTTGAACTTTGAACTTCAATTTTCCTGATTATGATGATTCTACGTTTCATTGCTAAAAAATCGATGGTTTTTATATAACATTTGATGTTTGCATGCATTGTGTGTGTAAATGAATGAAAACAATAGCATTTTATTTCCTTTCATGACTGCCAAAAGTGCTTGAAAGTCACGTCGTGATATGATTCGCTGTAAAGACGTGTGCTACGATTAGATCTAATATTGAGGTTAACCCGTTGACGTAAATGACGTCTCTAGACGACCATTGCGTGTGCTTGTAGCACTCGTCTATTCACAGTATTATAAAACAAAGAAATGTTGGCAGCAGAAACGCCTTAGTAATAATAATTATTTGATACCATTGCCTCAATCCTCAATTTCGGGAACCGCAAAATACGTTTGCAAACTGAAATCTAAACAGATTTAATTTTTTTTTTATTTTTTTTTAACGAATTTGTATCTATGTTGCTATTAAGGAGTTTTATTATGATTACTGCGCTTCAATAGCATATCGGAAAAGCGATGACAAGCAAACGCAGCAAACAAGATCTTAAAAAAACATACGTCACTATGCCAGAATGCATTGGGCAAGAGCAAGTTTATGATTGTTTCTGAGTTAATTTTTTGTTTTTGTTTTTTCTTTTATTTTATTTCTAATTATGAAGCGTCTTCTTTCTCTTCTTTAGTTTACATATCTATCCTGCAATTCATTCTAGTTATGTAGATACAATTAAGTTTAAATGAATTCAAAATAAAAATAACATTTTTAGTGAATTAAATTTTTTTAAAAAAAATATTTTATGCATACTTACAATTCTCATTAAATATTTGATATGATATGCGTAGAGAAAACATTCAGAAAGTTTTTAACTCAAGCGTACTTCTGCACATTCAAGTGGAACTAAAAGTGCTTAACATTAATTTATTTTGATATGCTTAGCAACAACATGTCTTAACATAAATGCCTCAAAAAGTATTCATTATCTTGATAGAAGTGTAAGAGCATGCATTCATATATATATATATATATATATATATATAT
>KK502409.1:3502775-3541827 GCA_000688735.1 Glossina austeni
TTCATTTTTATCAACTTTTTGCAGAAAACTTGTTTTATTTTAATTCTTTTTGTTACATTTGTGTGTTGTATATAAAACTCAATCACAAATTATAATGTATTATTGCCATGGCAAACTGTTGCGTTACCACAGCAATACACCATCAAGCCAGCAAGCAACACAATGAAGCCAACGCAAACCACCACCGGTACCGAAAACCGACAGCAGTGGCAGCATCCCCACAAGCAGAAACCTTTATAATGTGGTAACTGTAGAGGATACAAGCACACATATATATATATACGCACACATATATGCATACGTATATACCAAAATATAGCATATAATGAATGAAGGAATACCGGACAGACAGACAACCACATCACTTTTCATATATGAACATATATCAATGTTTGCTAGCACTTGTATCTACCTACGTATTTACACACATATATATATACACGTATATATATATATATATATATATATATATATGTATATATTAATATATATTTTTATGTATGTGGGTATGAGTGTATGTATGTATGTGTGTGTGTGTGTGTGTGTGTGCGTGTGTATAAATATATCCATCTATATACTATAACTAAAGCCTATTGTTATAAACAACTACATGTTTTATCATACAGTTCAAAAACTTTTAACTTATATTTGCGAAAGTAAGGGAAGGATAAAATTCAAGTACGAGAACACAATATTTACAATATTTTCAAAATATTTCAATTAAAAAACTTTTAGTTATCATAAATATATTTGCAATTATTGGCCCACCAATTTTTTTCATTTTCTTTGTGCCACGCTGGAATATCTCCTAGGACTTCTAATATGTTCTCGATAAACATGTTATAACTTTTCGTTTCTATTCTTTGATCTGTTCCTATGGATTTTCTTCTTTCATTGCGAGAGCCACAAGTCGTCACAAGCGATGTAAGCATCTGTCACTTACTTTATTTCCAATATGTGCAAATTTCGCCAAACACAAATAAACTCATGAGAAAATCAATACATCTTAGCATTTCTGAACTCCTTGGATATGCGAATTATGAATAAACGTATATCGGTATCATTGACAGCAAACCCATTGACCCAGTTCCTTATATTTGCCGTAAGCGTAGCATATACAAGTTTTTGCCAAAAGTGAAGAAATGAGTTCTTAGAATAAAAATGATTTTAGTCAACTAACAGGAATGGCTTTAATTAACAAACTATTTTTGATATATCTGTTTGTAGTGACGCTGACAAGAATTCTTTTTTCGTACTATTCAATAATCTATTCTTCTACTTTTCTAACATGACCCTGTTGATTATGCTTAACTAATTTTAAGTGTTTAACTGTTTTCGAGCGAAAAATCCATCGTATATAATATCATATTAGATAATCTTAAAACCGTGAGGTTTTCAAGAGACGCATTTTAGTCATTCACCTTACACTTCATAGCAATAGATAGCAATAGATGTAATAGATGAAAAGCACTAATTGTATGTACAAATGTACATAAATGGAGACTAGCAATGCGTTAAAATTTGAAAGCAAATTGTTCAGTCTCGGTATTCGTCAATGATCGTCAGTGATCGAATTTGTTGGAGGAGGTGTTCCTCCTCCCTCCCGCCATATGGCGTGAAAGAGTAACTCTTTTTGGACTGATTCTAATAAGAATACCTTGCAGCCCAGACAACTGACAAATATTTTAGAACAGATGTTACAAGCGTCGCATACAATCGCATTGCTATGTAGGGATCATTAAAGCCCTTCGACCATCTTTTTATAAAACCCAGCGAATATTTTACTTTATTTACAGTTCATTGAATATGGAGATTAAAGTTCAGATTTTGATTGAGTGCAATACCAAGATCAATATACGATACAATCAATTGTGTGTAGGTTTAATCCAGAGAAGATGATTCAAAGAATAACATCTTTTTGGACTTGGAAAAGTTCGGCCACATTAAGTTAATTCTACACCAATATTCAAATAAGAATTTCCACATCCATTACACTTTGAATCGAGTGAATTAGTTTACTATCGCCTATGTACTGAACGACACCAGGCAGAACGTTGGGAAATAGAACCAAAAGCAAGGGACATAAATGGCTGCCAGCAGATGGCATACCAGAAGAAATAGGTATCCTTTCGGTATGAATAAATTTAGACACTACAAACCATTTGACAAAACAATGAGCAAATCCGTCTTTTGATAGCTTCAAGATAAGGTCTATCAAAGGCCTTACTAAAGACTGGGGAAATCGGCGTCAGTTTGATTACATTCGGGACAGGCCTTAATTAAATAACAAAAAAGTTCCAGCAGATTTATAACGGTAGATTTTCCGCAGAGATGAGGGAAACAGCGAGTCAACAGGACGGACCAAATGATTGGTAACAATGGACTCAAACAATTTTGGTATAAAACTAAGCTTAGCAATGCCCCTGCAATTATTGATGAATTCTCTATTATTATTTTTATGAAGGGGTACAAAATAGCGCATTTTCCACAAATGGGGGGCCTACACGATTCGAAACCGATGCATTGAAGATATTTGTTAGCGGCTTACCGAGAACATTAGCCAGCCTTAATAAGTACGCAAGACGGGATACCATCAAGACCCACCCGGTCTAGTGCAATATTTTAACTTTTGCAAATGATTTTATTTCAAGTGCATAAACAGATTCGTCGTATGCCTGATCTGAATATGTTTCTTGGAAAAAAGTAGCGAACATATTAGCTATTTGCACAGGTTCGGACGATTGCTTATTACCATAGCGCATATGTGTTGAGCTCTCTTCGTTTTAGGATTTCTTAGGATTACAATTCAGAAACTAGGTATTACAAATTCGATGGCCCGATATGTACAACTCTGTTGCATAATCAGGTGTTAATCAAAGAAAATTTTTTCTTCATTGAAGAGATACCGTTCGATATTCACATCATCCCTAACTAACTTTTTGCCATCGATATGGAAATTGTAGAATGATAAATATCTTCTGAAAGAACAAATCAGTCAGTCAGTTTGGGAAACTACTATAACCGGCATATTGGTGAAGATTAGATCAAGAGCTTTATTCTAAGAATTAAAGATAGAATTAAGTTGGGTAAGGCATAAATTGCATATACCATCAAAGAATGTCTTACGACGGTATCAAGCGATGTGTCTCCCAATACGATTAACAAATCGGTTAGCTACACAAATCAGAGATACACTAGGAAGGAATTGCAGATGTTTTAAATATGCACAGAAGATAAAAAATATGCCTTTTTGTTAAATTTATACGGACGCAGAGAAATTCAACATCGATCGAATGACCGAAAGATACTAATTCGGATAAAAATGCACAACTGCATGCAACTAACAGAACACCGCCCTCTCTGTTAAAGTGTCTAACTTGCCCATTCACCTTATAATCAACACAAACGATTTCAAAACTTAATATTTTGGTCTTTACCTACTTTTCCCGGAAAATCAAATACATGGTAATCACAGCGGATACTATCTGCGGAACTTAATGTTAAAGCCTCTAACATTTTGATAAGTAATAGCGAAGCCAGGGCTTTCTATAATCAGTTTTTAGTGTTGGTAGATGTGGTAGAAGGAATAACAGAAAAAGTTGAATTGCGCGGTCTATTACGGGAATCAAATTGTCCTACTAGCTCACCTCGAAGCCAGAACTCTTCAGTCTAAGATTGCGGCACCGATATTTTAAATCACCCAACGTCCCGTGATTGCTCGTAATTAAATTTAATTGCGCTAATACCCAAATTTTGGTTTATCAGGATTTTTGACTGCAGGATATAAACTGCAAAATGTCAGCAATAGGTGTATGCGCAACTACTCGACTTGGAAATATCGATTTTCGCGATGACATAATTCGCAGCTTAACTAAGTCACCATTGGCATTACTAGTCCCAAGTCCACTTGAAGAATTTTCCTTTCGCTGCACTGCAAGAACCCAACGATCGACTAGCATGTCGCCTAATGAATTGAATGAATTTTGTTTATTTCAACTAGTCAGTCGAAACAGAAGCGATATTTCCGGATAACTCAACGTCCTTACTTTCGGCTGAAATCGGCTCATCGCAAGGCCCAGCTGCGTAGAGTTCAGTTGTGGTTTCATCAGGTGATGGGTGAACCACAAAAAAAAACGAACTTCAATTTGGATAGCAACGCTTTGAGAAATGATTGCATATGATGACATAACTGACATGATCGATGACCATCCGGTTGTCGTAGATCGAAATACAAATCGAAAATACGAATAATGAGGCGAAACTTGGAGTTGAAGATACGAGGTGGCCAGTAATGGACAACGCTAGGTAGACAAGATGCCGAATTATTGTTAAAAATATCTTCAAAGTTGCGAGTTTGTAACGACTCAACTCAACAAATAATCTTGATTTTAGAACGACGTACGTGAGTACGTAAAATACTTAATGTAGTTAAGTTATTTACTTTTTATCCATATTAATGGGTAAACCATTCGAAAATATTCCAAATGTTTTAACTAAACCAGTCGAAGTGAAAGTCGAGCGACCAAGCAGGAATCTATTTATATTCTTCATGACAGGCACAACGTCTACTTTTAAATGTTACAAATAAACTAATAAATTTAATGCATTGGCATTTTTGAGTGGATGATGTGTATAAATAACGACCTCATTATTATGATTATCAACATGTTGTTTTGTCGTCAACAACACAACAGAAAGTAACCCCCACTTGCTCACCAAAAAAAAAAAGTGCTAGAGTTAGAGTATCAAGGGATGAACTGGCACAAGGCCCCAGCGTTATAATGAATGCAAAAAGAGCAAGAAAATTGTAAAAAAATGTTACACATGAGTTGCTGATCGGTATAATTATAATTAACTCTACGTTAATAAACAGAATTTAAAAAAAAAAAAAAACGAAAGAAGGGAAACTAACTCAGTACTAACAAAAATTGCATAAAATAAATATACACAAAAAAAAAAAAAAATGAATAGAGAACTACGCAATTGGAAATAAGTTCCGCATAACGTATAATATCTGCCTTTTGATTGGCGCGCTACAATAACACCAAATATTTAATAACTGTTTTTTGCTTTTCAGGCTATTTAGAATGATTGATACAATTAGAAGATAGGGCCAAGCTTCTTTTTCAACTAGTGAGACTATAATCGGGACACGAAATGGCGTCGAGTACCGTGCTAGAGAAGTGAGTACCAGTCGGCTGGAACGACGACCATCTCAATAACATAAAACACGTCGTTGACACAGTCGTTTCCGAGCAAATATACTATTCGCTCTTCACTGCAGCCACATGGGCCTTTCAGCACTTGAACCCCGATTCTTCGCCTAGGGAGTCTAGTCAAATAGAAAAAAGCGTATAAGCCCTGCGATTAGAGGCGCATTTCGTCAAGTACTTAAAATTTATTTCTGGCATTCACATTCCAATAACACAGCTAGGATTTGGAAATAATTTGGATCTAGGTCAGCAAATAAGTTCACAATAGTTAGCGGAAGCACATTATAAACATATTATGATCCTACACGCAGGTCCTTCTTGCCAGGTCCTTAAATTATTAACTTTTATAAATTAGACTAAGAATACATTTTAAGTATAGTGTCGTCCCTTTCGTTCTATTCAAGGCGCTATAACTAGTCTATGACTTTGTTTAAGGTAAAGGTAAAGAAAAATGAAAGGAAGAGAAAAATGCTGTAAATTATTATTATTGTGTTTATTTATTTATTGCTCTGCATTTGCAACTTAGTTCTTCTTTTCGAAACTAACTTTCAATAATATCTTCAATGATCACTTATGCGTAAAAATATGTAAACAAAAAATTGAACAGATTCTTACAATCAAAAATATCATCTTTTTATATTGCTTGCCTCTAAAAGATTAAAATGCAATAAATTTATCTTCGTTTTTGTAATGCCGCAAAAAATCTTCTACGAAGATATCATGAAAAATATTTGTATATATTTTAATCAGCATACGATTTTAGGTCAATTTAATACTTTCCATTCATATGTTCGGCCGTCTGTCCTCTATCACAAAAATTGCAATAGAAAGCGGAAATAGAAAATCTCACTCCCACTTAATGGACGGAAATCGACTTGCAAATGTGGATGATTCGCCAAAAACTGCGTCCACGGTACTTTTGTTGTCTATTGTTCGAAATCCGATTGTTCGAAAGTAGCGAATACATTTACCATTAGTTGTTAGATGTCAAATTTAGTTCAAATCTGAGCATATAAGAGGAAAGCACCTTTTCCCGCCTTACTTGTCTTTTTACACCCGCCAGCGAAAGAAGTTTCAGAGACCCCACAAAGAATATATATTCTTGATCAGCATCAAATTCTGAATCGAATCAAGTATGCCCGTTTATCCATCTATGCATTTGGTTGTCCGTCCGTCTGTATAATGTCCGACCTTCTCCTGGCCGCAAAAATGAAGTTATCGACATCAAATTTAGCAGAAACATTGGAATTTCTGGCGTGCAGACTGGTGTGAAAAATGACACGCCCACGGCATCACGTAAACTGAACCTCTCTTTTTCTAAAGGAATGGAAAATTGATTTTTTGCTCGTTACCCATAAACTATAGCAAAAAAAAATGTACAACAATTTGAAGGCACATTCTATGGGCGTTGCTATAAGATTTGTGTACAAAAATGCAAAAATTGACCACGCCTGCCCAACATCATAGTCCATTAAAATTTAATTGTTTTTTCACTATCTTTATAACGCGCAGAAACAAGCTTCAAAAACACCTTAAAATATACAAAGTTTTCGCTACTTCCAAATTTGGAATGAATCTATACATGCTCGTCTGTTTGTCCGTCCATCTGTCCATCTGCCCAATTCATATTATAGCGCATGAAATTTTAGCTCTTTCATTTGTTTCGTCTTTTTTAGAATAACGATAATGGATATAAGGGATACAACCGAACCGAATATAATTTTCTTTCTTGTTTTCTTCTTTTTTGTTTTTTTTTTGATTTGTCTTATTTTAGTAGCTGAATTCTACGCTTTATTACGTTTGTAAAGTGTCTCTTTGAACTCATGTAAAACATCTCTTATGCTGCGATTATTTAAAAACATCGATTTCAATAGATGTACATTTTAAAACATAACGCATAATATATATATATATACATATATATATATATATATGTTTATGTACAGGTACTTGTATATGTATATATATATATATAGACGAGTTCTTTTAAGTTGTATGCTCGATTTGGCACGTAATTTCCCATTGAAGTTATTCTGATTATTCGAAATACTGAACAAATTATGTTATTTATAGCATTCTATATATTAGGTTATCGGAAAGGTAATAAAAAAAGGATATATGTATAACTCAACTATTGCAACTATTGTGCCCTAAATATTTTTATTCGAAAACGTAATACTAGTGATGTTTTTATCGCCTTCTTCTTCTACATATAATAGAATTTGAATGAAGAATTCGGAGAATTTATACAAAATTAATATCACTCTTCTCACTTGGCTTCATTTTCCCAAAACATATGATCTCTTTACTTAATTCTAAAGCAAAATCTGATTTTCTAATTGACAAAGAATATTAAATTCACTAAGTAAATTATTAATACAAATATTTTTGTGTTTGATTTGCATGGGCATATATATATATATATATATATATATATACGTTTTAATAAGGCCAGCTTTTCTTTGTCCGGTTCTAGTTTTCACTCAGCAAGTTTTACGATGTCTTTCATAAATTTTCATCATTCTTTCATTTTTTTCTTTTACTTTGCTATTGGCGTAATTATTGAACGGAAAATCTTGGCATCATTTGTAGATCTATAAAGAACTCCAAACATTTTTATTTGGAATTTATTCAATTCGATAGTGCGAGAGTGTGTGTCTGACTGATATATTATAGTCTCATCTCTGGGAGCAGAGATAATTTGATGAATCATTTTCAATTTTGTTTATCATATCATTCCTATATGAATGAAAATCCGTAGACTTAAGTTATATTTGATTATGATAAGTCCAAGACATTATCAATCTTTCAACCAAGCTCTTAACTTTGCACTTCGAAAATGAACGCGACAACAAAATGCACTGCATATCGGTACAAATATAAGGAGAAAAGTATATAGATTCCCATAACATCATGAAAAAAAAAAAAAAAAAAAACTCGAAAAAAGATTTATGATAATATTGTTACCTCAGCTTTAGCTGGCCAAGATTAGTAATAGTATGAAACACCTTATAGGTCCTCTGCAACTTCTTTCCGGTGTGTTACAAAGCTTCGTATAAAAATAAATAGAGCCGCAGAATAAACAAGTAAAGCAAACCAAGCAAAATTGTCAGGTTACGTAAACAGTGAGTGTATAGCTTACAGTATATAGAATATACAGCATATGCTATATAGAGTACATAATATATAGTACACAGCATATGTGACGTGAAACAATGTAAATGTTTCGATATACGAATACTTAAAATAATATCTTTCTTGTATACTAAAAACTGCATGATCGGTCCTGAACGAATCTTTTATACGGATCGCCGTTATCCTAAAAAAGGCAAAGAATGTAAAAGAACTAAATTTTCAGATTGCTCCGTAATGTGAAGGCGGCGCAGTTGATATCTTCTATTTTCAAAATAAAAGTTTTCTTCGCATAGGCGCGTGGGAGTTGTAGGCGCGTCCTTTGGAAAGTTTAGGTCACTTCCAAATTCTTTTGCAAGTTTTTGTAAGCCATCGCTTCATTTTTGCGAATTTATGAGAGTATGTTTAGCAGAGATACTACACAATTGGGCAGATGAATAGACGAAGAGACGGACATGTTTAGCTGCATTCCAAATTTGAAACTGGCCAAACATGTATATACTTTATGGAGTTTTTGAAGGTTGCTTCTGCGTCTTACAAAGGTTTTGAAAAAACAATTAAACTTTGATTCACTATAATATTGGATAGGCGTGGTCAACTTTTTTCAATTTTTGTGCATTTATTTGCTATATATTTTATGGATAATGAGCAAAAAAGCAATTTTTCATGCCCTTTGAAAAACAGAGGCATTCGCAGGCTTATGTCGTGCTGTGGGCGGCCTTCGACCGATTTGGCCCATTTTAAATACCAAGCTGCGCGCAAGAACTTTTAATGTTTCTTTTTTCGACCAGAAGAATGCTTATAACAGACATTATACGGACGGACAAATGGACATACTTATATAGATTCAGAATTTAATGCTGATCAGGAATCGTACCCTCATGTGGAGATCATTGATGGGTACAAAAAGAAAATTACCCTTTTAGGTTACGGTTAATACAGGTCGTATGAGTAACAAAAATTAATCCCAACCGCAATACGGTACGAGTATTAAATATATATTTGCAATCTCGCGCACTCTCAACACTGTATGGACTTAAGGTGTAAAATGAATAAACTTTTCCTAAATTGTATTTGAAATTTTTGCATAAGTAAAAAAATCGAGAGAATGCCCAAAATCGCAACAGCAACAATTGTTAAAAGAATCCATCGTTGAAGAATTACTGAATATCATTTTATTGTTTTTGATATAAAATATTCACATTCCCAGTCATGCCTGCGATGCTTTCGGGAAATTTGAATGAAAGAATTTTGAAAAAGTTTTCCTTTTTAACAATAATTAATATAAAATATCATTAAATATAATAATAATTAATTGTTAACGCATACATTTATTGCACAGTTATATTTGTTTCATGATTTCTTCTTCTTTTGACTTAAGAGTAACTTATAGCCACATAAGTAACAGAGGCTTTTATTTTTCTATATTATGTTAACGACTTTCTCTCTTCAAGACATTATTGTTGTGTAAATCTATAGCGGAGAAAAAATCTCTTAGCATGTAATGTTAACTTTTTTGAGAGAACTAATTTTAATGCTTACCCTCAAAACATTTAAATGCTTAGAAGAGAAATCTGCCAGTCGTAGTGTTCAAGCACTGATATGTTAGTTCATTACTATGTTAATTGCATGCAATAGCAGTGTCTTTAAAAGTTTCGAATGCACTGCTTCGCAATTGTTTTTTTTAAAAAAAAAAAATAACCTAAAACCTATGCTATTTCTACAGAGTATAACGCGCTTAAATGAAAACAAATTTGAAACCAATTTTTAATAAAAAGCGATTTGCTTTATGGCAAAAGCAAAGGAAGAATTAGACAATAAAGAATACAAACGAAGTCAAATTATTTCAGATACCGAAAACGAAAATGGAATAAAAAATGATGCCAAGAAAGAAAATTCGATCGAAAATTCCAAACGTGTTCCTGAAACATTTGCATTTTACAATAAAATCAAGTGTGCGGTTGATCTTCTCGACCAAATGGCTACAAAATATACAGCGCGAGAGCCACATCCTATAAATGGCCCGTCAGGTGTTTTATAACATTTTGGCAGATTTGGCAACCATCAATGCCTGGCTGTTGTACAAGAAGGCAATTGGAGTAAACATATCCTCGGCAGCCTTTTCTCTTTCAATTAGCTAAGCATTTAGGCAGTAAACCCAATGAGAAACAAGCTCGAAAATCTTTCCCAATTTTTATTATGTAAGAAAAACAAAGCTAAGTATGTTTGCATTCAATGTAAGAAGTATGTATGCGGACAGTGTACGTCCGGGGTAGATATTCCATGCAAAAGATATATTGAAGAAGATTGTTAATTAATATGTACATACTATGAATAAATAATTTCCATAGAAATTTCATTTTAATATAATTATCAAAAAATTTCATTAAAAAGTAGATATAGATAGTTAACGATCGTAAATCTAATATTATTAAGAAGTCATGGATAACATCAAAGTGTCCATCAATTAATGTAAAATGGTATATAAATGCCAGCTCATCTATTCAATCGTTACTTGTGTACATACAGTCGAGAGGACTTTTGTACGGAAAATGCAGATGATTCTGGTGAATACTTGGTTACCCAGTTTTCCCTGGAATCGAAAGTTCATGAAACGTTGATCTAATGAGTTTTGTGACTTATATATTACGAAACGTTTATATACATCGTTAGTTAGACCTTCATTAGAGTATTGTTGTATTGTCTGCTCACCATTTTACAAGCGCCATATTGATCTTATTGAATCCGTCCAACGTAACTTTTTATCATTTGCTTTACGAGGCCTAGGTTGGTATTCTCATCTCCCCCTACCTCCTTATGTAAATAGATTAAAGCTGATTGATTTACCTACTTTAGTGAAAAGAGTTGAGCTACTAAGCATATTATTTATAATTAAATTAATAAGAGGCGATATTTATTCGAGTTGAGCTACTAAGCATATTATTTATAATTAAATTAATAAGAGGCGATATTTATTCGAGTTGAGCTACTAAGCATATTATTTATAATTAAATTAATAAGAGGCGATATTTATTCTTCAGTTTTGCTTGGACAATTGGATTTTAATGTACCTGTAAGATTAACTAGATACTACGTTCCGCTAAAGTTGTTGCATTGCATTGCGTACTAACGATCAGCGTAATAACCCGCTTCGTGTGCTTTGTAAATTTTTGGATGATAATTTTCACAAATTTGATATTTCAGTTAATTCTTTAAATTTTATAAAAAGTTCCCCGATTAGCTGCCAGATGATTACACACTCATGATTATACTTTCATGTTTCTTTTATTATGTTTATTATATTTTCTTTATTATTTTTATATTTTTTTACTTTATTGTTTTACCTGTGTATTATATTTAATTTATATTGAACTAATGTTCTGAATTTATTGCTTAATTTCGCTTATAATTTATTTGTAGCTAATAAGTGTTAATTGTTAATTGTTAAATAATAAATAAATAAATAAATATTCACAATAAATTTTTCAGCAGGAGTTGTTGCAGTCTTGTTGTTGTTGTTGTTGCTTCTTCCTGTTGCTTGCTTAACAAATTTTAGTTTTTAGTCCTAAGTTTAGCTGTATCCTAGTATTGTAGCTGACTAATTGTATTGTTATCGTAAATAAATAATTAAATAATAGTCAAACATTTTGAAAAATTGATCGATATTTTTAAGTTTGTTTTAGCTATTTTTGCACTACGTAATCTTAATCATTCAGAAATTGTTTACCGAGACTTCATCTCGTTATACAATATCTAGAAATAGTAAAGTAGGCACGTCCCAGAAAAAAATGGTAAACGTATATATTCCCTAAATTAAATCTTTAAAAACTAATATATAAGATCCGTAGGTATCGACTTCCTTTAATACCGAATTGTTTAGCTTGAATTCACAGACCCATCAAATTGGCAGTCGCCGTAAATCCAGTATCGGAACGAAAATACATTTATTGAATTCATTTGGTAATTTTGCAAGAATTACCTCGTGTGATATGGGAAAAATGATTTCAACTATTGCTGAATTTGTTTAAATAACTTACCTGCCGAACGTGTGAATGAAAATGAAAATGAAAATGAAAGGAAACATTTTCCCAAACCATTGAAAAACGGAGTCCCCTTAAAGGTGATTAGGTGGCACTAGGCGATTTTAATCATTTCAATCTCGCATGGCACCTACGGATTCATTATAGTAAGAAAATCACATCATCACATCAACATCAAGTTGACGATGTTTTGCTTGAACCAGAGTTTCAAGCAATATGCCAGCAGGACAGATGTGACATCTGTTACATCTTTTTAGAAATTAAAACCAGACAAAATTTACTTCAACTTCTGGGTTATAACAAACAAAAATTTTTTCTTTATTCACAAATGTTTTTGGAAAAGCTAACTAACTGAGTACGCGCACCCAAGAAATTATTTAAAAGTTAAGCGGCTACAGTTTGTAAAACTCTGATGAAAGCTTTGCAGCGCTAAACTTCAATTTGCCTTTAGATAAAAAAAGCTTTCAGCCTTCTACTGGCAGCTAGATTTCGTATTTATATTGTTTTTGCTGATTTTCACTAGAGCATGAAGGATACGTAGTGCAATTGAATACGCACTGTGAGCAAAACAAATATCTGTCGTCATTAATAAAATTGCATATTAAACGCAACAACCCCCTAAATTGAAGCATTTGCATATAGCTCTCAGAAGGTCCTCAGATAAAATTATTCATAAGAAATCCCATGAAATATAAGTTTCCCCATAATAAGTATCCAAAGTTGTTGTTAAACAAAAGATATTCTGCTTATCTTAATGCCATTTTCAAAGTAATCCCTCGCGCCCGCAGAGGACTCGGCTCTATTCATTATCCAGGTTTGCAGATATTTTAAACTATTTAAGGTACGCATCCTCGAGTGCTTTCTTTTAGTTAACTGATAGTACTTCGTCGTAGTCATAACACCAGCTACGGCAGTTATAAAAAGGTGGACGGAATCACAAGCGATTGGAATGCTAGTCAAAGCCAAATTATATTCAGAAAATATCAAAATATCGGTTTTGTTACATTATATATTGCATCTTACTTCACCCAATATCCTAGCACAACAGGAAGACAATTAACACGTTCGCGGACGCGAATTCTATAGCATTCATTTTCATAGTGACGCAAAATGACGCAAAATGACGCAAATTTTAAAGCCAATTTTTGTTCATTTAATTTCATGTAACCTTAAGTTTTTGTACTTAATATATATTTTAAAGTAATGACCGAATGATTCATTAAGTACTTTGTTATTTTTTTTTGATCTTTATAGTTCTGACTACTTACTTATAATATATGTATAATCAGTTTTTGGATATTACAACTAATTTCAAAAATAATTGTCTGTCTATTTTTGCAGCTCCCGTCCGCGAACGTGTTAACTGATAACCTTTCAAATTTACGATAGATGCAAATGAAGAGAAAATAAGAAATACGGACATAATTGAGATTATAATGTACAGTTAAAGAAGGCAAGGCAATCCGTTGAATATAATCAAATGTTTTTTGCTTTATTTTCTTTAGTTCTAATCTTATCAGACGAGAATGATGCGAATAATTTAAAAGCAATGGTTTTTATTTACAGTTGAACCTGATATATATTTAAGCAGAAAAGTTGCTTATAAAGATATTGCCATTATTACTATTATATTATTATTTGTTTAGCGAGAGAAATAAAAATAAAAATTGCAATAAGCATTGTAAGGCTATCACGTTTATTAAAAAGCTATAAAGCACTTGAGCTTTGAAGCCACGACCATTGCGAAAATTGTTAGTTCAAATCCATTGCCTGCTCGTTCATTCAGGGCGGTATATTGATAGCGATAAAATATTATAGACAAACCATATATTTTTCGATTTGAAATTACATGAAAAAAGGGAACCTTTAAGAGATAAGAGAAAAAGGATATCAGTTGATCTAAGTTCTGTATAAGCTTTGGCTCAGTTTCTCAACACGTCTCGATACAAAATTTTGTCCTCACTTGAATTCTTTCTATGTGAGATGCAGGTTTACTTTCTGAATGCGAGATTATGATGCACATAATATATATATATAATGCTATGCATTTTATGAAAAGGAATAAAAATGGCAAAAAATTTAAGTGCAAACTTCGACTGAGCCTTAAAAACTCACCTTGGGAAAATTAGGGTTAAATATCTCCTTCATATCTGCTAACTAGTTTTTTTTTTTGTTTGATTTGGCAGCCAATTCTGACAAATTATGTAAATCGCCTTAAAAGCGTTCAGGTAACCTAGGTGTGGCCGGATAGTAAAAATGAAAAAATACGGAAAATATGTCTTCAATCCATAAGATACGTAAAATGTATTTTATGCACTCTCCCTTCACTCCCCTACACTCTACAATGATTGATTAAAGGCTCTTCTACTTATGCCCATGCATGTAATTCCCTAAGCAAACTCACGAGCTACGTTATCGTTTCGAGATGTTATTTAAAATAACCCAACAACTTTTAACTTTTAATTGTTGCATCGTTTTTTTTAGATTATTACTAAAATATATTAAGAAATTTGAGTTCTGCGCTTAGCGTCTGCTATACTCAAGTCTATTACATGGAACTCACATACATTACCGCTATAATACTTAAGTCATTCATGCAAATCCATTCTTTTCAATCCAATCGCCTTACTACACTGTACAAATGACTCGATAGTGTATAGCGTGAGCCATATCACTGATGGTGCTTTTTTCAATTTTTTTTTTCCTCTTTCTTGCTCTCATAGTCTTTGTTTTTTCGTTCACCACTTCTTTTAAAAATAATGTTCAGTATAAAAATGCTCCGCCTACGGCACTTATCGTACAGCATATATTAAGTTTGTGCGGACATATGTAATACGCGGGAAGGCCCACCTCTTAATCCGGATCGTTCTAAGCCTATCGGTCGATCTGATCTCTGCCCTATGCGAATTTCTTTTCAAGCTATATTAGATACCCTGACGTTCTTTGATCCAAGGAAGAACACTATTGAAAATGCTTTGAATTGATTCACTTTTTCGACCACTGCCCATATGTCGCCATACTTCGAAAAGTTGGGGCTTCGAAATTGGTATGAAAAATTGCGTTCGGCTGAATCGAACGATTACAATTTCTTAACTTGTTTTAAAATAAAAAAAGTGTATAACAAAAAAAAATTTTTTTTTTTTTTTTTTTTTTTTTTATAGTAAGCAGAGTGGAAAGCTTTTTTAGAACATTTTTTAATTTGACAGTTGCCTGAATAAGCTTTGTACTATAAAATAATATAACATAATCATCAGCTGGATACGTGAAATTTTTGCTTTTCAAGCTTTCAGTTTCTTAGAGATTCGAAAAAAGCATTTTAAAGTCCACACTTGTCCTATATTTGCTAAAGAGCTTCTGCAATATTTTCGAATATCGCAAAATTCTACCATAAACACAATAATAATATTTCCCGTAAACGTTATTAGAATATTAATAACATTTTCTTTTAAAGTGCAACCTAAATATATATCTATATCAGTTTATGCTAATGCCCTTTCCGATGATATGTTTATTTACAAAAATGTTTAACATAATTGTCACGTTTTTCTAACATAAAATTTTGTATAAACATAAAAGTAAGTGTTAAACGACATTAAACGAAGTCCATAGGCTGCATAGGCTATCAAAATATCACAGACACATTTATGCACATAAGCCGTTGTTAACATTATGTGCTGATGATGATGATGATGATGATGACGAGCATGAAAATGAGGCTACAACCCATTATGAGTGAGTAATTGGACTTCAATTGTGCTTAGCACACCAAAGGAGCAATCGTCCAATGTCTAGAAAAGGCAATTATTTTACGAATTCTTAAGTGTTGCCCATTAAAAAAAAAAAAAATCATTTACCATTAAATTTATGTTTGAAGGCCAAAAATATTTTACGAAAAATTTTAAAATGTATTTAAAATTCTTTTCCGCCATTTTTTCGTTTCGTTTCCTCTCTGGTTCTATGAAAACGACCCAGTTTCACGTTTATTATTATTTAAATTCATTTTATGAGTTACAATCACTTTTCATTATATTTGATTCTAATTCATTTTCGTGTCCCATTGAAAGGCTTTCTTTTTTTCTCTTACACATACAAGTAGCTTACTAGAGCATTATGAATAATTGGTCTTGCACGGCCGTATACATGATTTCCCGTAAATTAGCTAACCACTGTTTATTTATGCATGCATTCGCCGGTATGGGAAGACAATGAATGAATAGAAATGTGTGTTAACTGTTAAAACAGCAGTTAAATAAGCAGTCATAACGCGAGCCTACCCGTAAGGTTTATTGTCTTCGAAGGCAGTGAAAGGGATGAGGCCTTGTGGCAAAAAGAAATACCAAAGATCTTAATACACTTTTATAAAAGATAGCCAATGAAATTATATGATAGCAACATAAAATGAAGATATCGTTGTGTGTTTGCAATTTTTCTCAATTTTCAGTACGAGTGTATACCTACACACATACCTAGATCCAATATGTATGCTTTTTTATTTAATTAGTACCTTGGAGTACTTCATCGAAGCCGTTAACTGACGATTATAAAAACACAGTTATGCCCCTATAAGACTCTCCTACACATTTCTACGCATTAGAAGTAATGACTGCTGTGTTTAGTACCGCCCATCCTACTTTCGAATGGCTAATTGGGCTGTTTTACACAACGCAGTTATAGAACCTTAAAAATATTTTTCATTAATTAAGGTTAGCGGGAGGATGTTGATAGAAAGAGTGAGAGAAAGAGAGAGAGAGAGAGAGAGAGAGAGAGAGAGAGTGCGATAATGAGATATGATAAAGAAATTTGTTTTTCGGATTTTTCTTTTGAAAAAAGCATTGACAACTACTTTCGCTAACATGCTCTTATTAACCGCGATGAGCATCATTAGGTTTTTGCTGAATAACTTATGTTGTCATTGTAGTAATGGCAGTTGTTGTACTAAACAAACACTTTTTTGGTTAGTTTCTGGCGTCCATTGAATATTGCTAGTCATTGTTATTGTTGTTGTTATTGCTATTTTTGCACATGTTTCCATTTGCGGTCTGATCATTTGTGTGTTATTTTCATGTTTTTACTCCTCAAAAAGAGGCAAAAGTTTAAACATTTGTTGGACTGATTCGGTTTCTCTTTACATTTGTTGATAATGCTGCTGCTGGTTATAATGGTTTATTAACAGAAAACTTTATGTATATGTAGAAGAATACGTGTAACACACATTTTTGGTAAAGTTTGCAAATCAAAAACGAAAGAAAATTAAATAAAATAAAGTAAAACTAAAAAGGGAATGACAGAAAAGCAGAATAAAAGAGCACAAAAAAAAAGGCAAAACACTTATGAAAATTTATTTCTTTTTAAATTTTCCATGCTTCCCTAATGCCACGATTTATTTGCCTATTAATAGTTAAGATATTATTCGATCTCTGTAGGCGTGGCAATTTTATATCATTTAATCAGAGAAATTAGTGACGTTGAGGATGTCGGTTTATATGTTTGACACGTTTATTGGAAAATGGTACGTGAATTGCTTAAGGATTTATATGGAAAGAGAACATATTATTACAAACCTCAGAGGATCTACGTTACGTTTGTCGAATGTTTGCAAGATAAAATGTTTAAAGATTTGAAAGAAGATCCAAAGTAAAGGCTACCGGCTTGATTTAATATCGCCTGTTTATCTCTCTTTTCGCCGAAGTTTTTTTTCGCACAGCTTTTCTTATCCAGCCGAACAAAATTTATATCAAATTATCCTTTTTTCTTCTGGCCGATTGAAATCAGTCGTGAAAAATATAGTCAGCACATATATATCTGTGTATATTTACAATCAAGCTGCTTGCTGAACTTAAGGTTCAGATAAAGAATTTCGTCTTCGCATTGAAGCTTTTTTACTCAACAACAAATGATTTACTGACTCACGGAAGACGAAGCTATTTCTTTCTCTATCGGAGAAATAAAATATTGTATTATGATAACACATTCTATTTTTAAAAAATAAAGCATAAAAAAACAAAAACAAAAAACGAAACGCGGATTTGATAGTTATTAGGGGGAATTTGCTCCGTCACTTAATTGCGTGAATGTGCGCAAATGTCGTCGCGTAAGCTCAAGTGACGAACACGGAATAAGTCGCATTACTGTGATCAATTCCAGAAAAGAATTGTGTTTAGATCGAAACGATATTTGAGTAATGCTATCGTTAGGTAACTAACATGTATCCACGTGCGAACAATGGAAAGTATTCGGGTTGTCGCATAAAATAGACAAAAAACGATCAATGATGTCGGCATTGGGGGCAAGGTTTGGGGATGGGCATGTTATCATCGACTACAGGTGCATACTTTTGAATCGATTGAATATCAAAATCAAGAAGAAGCGGTAGCATTTGAAGAGGAGAATATTCTCGTTCACTACATTAAGGCGCCAAGTCTTCCATCAAATAATGTGCAAGAATACGAATTGCTTCCCCAGCCATCGCATTATCCTGCAATTATTTGGTCCCTTTAAATGTTGAATTCAATTTCAATGCCAAGATCTTGGCTTACATGTATACCGTACATAAATGCTAAACGATAACTAAACGGTAGCAGCTTGATTTAAAAACCAGAGAAACCAGGCTCCATTGCCTAATTCGCCCAAAGTCTCAACTTAATCCAAAAAAACAAATGCATTTTATACAAGAGTATCCTTCAACCTGCTCAGAGCTAAAGCATACGATTGTGGGGAACAGCCAGTCGCTGCAATATTTAAATACCTCAAAATTGTCAAAAAGCAGAAGATTAACATCTTCTGCTCCATTTTCCTCCCTTTGCCTTTGGTATGCGAGTACAGCACAGTTATGTAATGGTTTCGATCGAAGTCTACAGTTGGCGATAAAATTTATATTCTTACTCATAATATCTCCAATTTCCGATTAGGCGAAGAACGTTCTAATGAATACAGTAATAGGAGAAATCAAATTCTTATTGATTGTGAACGTATATGTGAATAAATCAAATTCGTTTTGGTTCTCAATCGAGCAATGAATGTTTGTGTCAAATTTCAAGTTCATATATGCATTTGTGCGGTTGTGGCAATTTCACAAAAAAATTGCAAAGGTTAGAAATACGTACCAGGTCGGTAGGTAAAGTCAATTTGACAGTGTCGTTCTATATAAGACAACGTTGCCTGTTGTGTCATTCAGTAGATGGGAAAATTTATTGACTAATTGAAACATTTATTAAGTTTAATAACGTGAATTATTCCCAAATAATCCCCAATAACTGGATTTTTTTCAACTAAAGTTTTGATACCTTTTACGCTACCCATTATATATAGTACATAAGCCTAACTAAAGTTTAAATAATCTACCAAATTTAACGCAAAAGCCTACTTAAATGAACAATAAATGCGCTTGTGTGCGTGCATGTATACGTGCATAATATATATTACATACGTAGTTATATTTTTATATATAAATTATATGCACATATAATTCCACTTAATTGTATCATTGATCACCACATAACCTAAATAAGAGATATGCGTACGTGTTGTATGCGTATACGTAACATTTTTATATCAACAGCAAATATTTATTCCCCATACGGCACGAATATCTTTTATTTAAAAGCAAAAAAAAAAAAAAAAAAAACGCAAACCAAAAATACGTTCTTCGTCTCAATCACATTTAATTTTAATGCATTTTGCTGTGATAACGCTTTTTACTATAAAAAATTTCAAATATTTATGGAGATGCGTTGAAGGTCAACAAGTATCAACATTGGTTTAGAAGTTTTGCTGCTGTTTGGCTCGCAGGTCTCAAGGGCACCCTAAAATCTCGGAGTGGAAATTGATTCAGAATTATCGAGAAATTTTGTACCCACATGTTCAAATATACAAAGCCACCTACACGAAATTGGAAAGGCATGTAAGCAAGTAATATGGCCACCGCATCTATTATTTGAGACAAGAACAAGAATATCTATCGATCAATTTGCACGTCATTGGTAATTAGAATCGATACCGGAGATAAAGTGGATTCTTTATTATAACAAATCATTCCAAATAATGGCTTTCTCTAAACGAAATCGCATTAGCAATATCCAAACGTAGTTTATCAAAAAGATACCTTAAGTGATATTTTGTTTCACGAACCCTGGATTTCAATAAAAAAGTGAAAAATCGCGATGGTGAGAGATCGCCATAAATAATAATACAATAGATGATGAAATAAAAACTTGAATTTCAAAATAATTGATTAGCATCTGATCCCCTGCCTTCTCCCACCCCCCATTTGGTTGATGAAAAGTCATCATTTAATATGTGTTGCATAATAATATTCTCTTCCTTTTTTTTTATACCTTCTCTACATTCAAAGTCGGTATATATATTATATGCATATATTCTTTACTTATAAACTGTATTCACGTTAATACTGTGAAGGCCGTTAAAGTAAACATAATAAGGTACACAAGCGAAGAGTCAAACAGTCAAGTAGTCTGTCAAACAATCCGTCAGTCAGTTAGTCATTTATGTTCCTTTTTTTTTTTATACCTGACAAGACATTGAAATGAGGAAAGAAATATAAACAAAAAGTAATATAGAGAGAGAGAGAGAGAGAGAAAGAGAAAAAAAAATGCAAAACACATGCATGCAATATACAAACAAACAACTCGAATGCCTACTTAAAACATAATCAGTACTAACCCTAACAACTAGTACTGACTAGAGAAATTGTGTAACAACACGAAGTGAGCAGAGACACGCTGGATGCTGGTTTGAAATCAAAAAGAATTTTTAATTACACACATATACAAACGTGTACATAATTGTTTGAAAAAAGAGAGAAAAAAATTTTTATAAAGTTCACAAAGAAATTTAACATTACGGCCTAATTTGAAGCGACAGACATTCTGACAGGGTAAGCAATATAACTTTATAAGCACTTTATAAAAGACATAACTCCCTTAAGGGGACAGACAATTTGTAAATGCATGTAGGTATGGGAACTGCTCTTTCACTTAACACTTGTGGAGTAAGTAAAACAGTAAACAGAAATGTAAAAAAAAAAGTGTTTTTGGTTTTTTCTTTTTTTTTTTTTTAAGCATAATAATACTCAGGATGACATTTATACTTATTTTTTCTTTAGACAGACATACTTAGCCTTTTTATGCCTGTTAGCCTAATAGCTAGAATGCTAGCTAAATGCCAAGCATAATATCTTATAAATTTACTTTTAAGAAAGAAATTCAGTCTAAAATCTCGAATATAAATTTAAATCTTTCGCCTTAAAAATTCTGAACATTAACTATATTAAAGAAGGACCTGATCATTTTTCTGATTGCTATCACTTACTTAATTATAACTCTGACCTATTTATCGTCCAGTTATCGAGATAAGATATAGCTCGGAGAACTGGAAGTCCCAAAATATTTAACAAAACAGTCCTCGTGGCTATAGCAGTGCAAGATTTAGAATTAATTTCTTCATAAGCTTGTGTCCGTCTCTCTTTTGCTTTTCAAATTTCACGATCGCAAAAGCTGAGACAGAAATTTACAACTTGCAAGAAAGACGAAAAGCAAAAAATTGCAAATAATAGTCTATAGCAAATGTTGACGACAAATGAGGGTAAAAATTGATTTGATCAACTAACATATATTCTCACAGTGAATAAAAGGCTTGAGAATTTTCGTACTTGCTATTGACATATATATAAATTTTCTTTTTAATTTTGATATTGCAAAACGTAGCTAAAAATTAAAAATACTGTAAGACGTTAATCCACTGTGGAACTGTGGGAAGCCATACAGCTGTAAAATGAATAAGAAAACATTGAAACTGCTTCGCACAAGCGATCTTGATCGGTCAAAAATTGCAATTATATTTTATTGATACGCAGACAAACTTAAGATGTTGGGATGTTGGGTATCAAAAATTCGAATTAAAGCGAAACTAAACGAAATTCTTTTTATTTATATAAGAAGAAAATCAAAAAAAGAAAAAACGACATCATAGAGTCTCATAAATATTTTATAATTTTCAAAAAACAAAAATTTATTTTTTGTGCAAAATTTTAATAAAAGAATATGTTAAAGAATTTATAAATTCTTTAATTGAAATGCAAGTATGCACACCACACAATATATATATATATATATATACAAAATTTTAGTCATCCTTGGGAATAGTTTGAATAGTAATAAGAATTTATTTCGGTTTGCAATGAAATTTTAGCATTAAAAAACGAAAGACTTTATATAACATATTCTATATGCCAAATGTCGTTCCATCGCATAATCAAACTTAAAGAATAACATAACTACACATGAACTACTACATGAACACCGTCTATTTACTTGTAAACGCAATAATAATATCATGGAAATATTTTTACGTAAACCTCAATAGAAAAATTAAACTTATAATTTTATATATATTTTTTTTCTTTTTTTTTTATTAATTTTCGTAATCGTAAATAAGTCTGCGCACAATTAAATTAATAATAAAGCGGTTTGAAATTTTATAACATGACGATGATAAAGGAAAACAATAATTAACCAAAGCTTCAATATGTCGGAATTAATTGATTGTTTTGCTCCTGTTAATTAATTAAGCATATATTTATACACATAGCTAATAGGGTTCCCAACGAAATTTACAAACGCTTGACAAATCTTAAAAATATATGTCACCTGTGATAGTTATACTAATTTTTAAAATCATTTCTGGCCATTATGCCAGAAATTGATAAAAGCAAGCCAAAAAAATGTGTAAGAAAACGACAAGTAAGAAAATTATATTCGGTTATAACCGAATCTTTTATACCCATCATCGTTATCCTAAAAAAAAAAAAAAAAAAAAAAAAAAAAAAAAAAAAAATCTGAATTCACGTCCTGGTTCGTTCTATTTTCAAAAATAAAATTTTTGTCGCATGGACGTGTGGGCTTTATAAGCGTGTTCTTTGAAAAGTTTGCTTCATTTTCAAATTCTTTTGCAAATTTCTAGGCGAACGGAAGAATGTTTGCCACAGATACCACACAGTCGAGCAGACGGACATGCTTATATGCATTCTAACTTTGAAACTGGCGATGAATTTGTGTACTTTGTAGGGCTTTTTGAAGCTACTTTCTGCATACTATAAAGGTATTGGAAAAAGAGTTACATTTTGGTACAGCTGTAATATTGGGTAGGTGTGATTCATTTTGTGCAGCTACTACAGTATGGCTCATAGAATATGTGTTTCAAGTTTGGCCCATTTATCGCCTATAACTTAGAAGTAGTTATCAAGAAACTAATACTTTATTCCTTTTGAAAAACAGAGATATTCTCAGTTTAGATTGTACTGTGGGCATGTCCTTCACCCCATTTGAACCCTTTTCAATACTAACTTGCGTGCAAGAACTTCCAATATTTCTGCTAAATGAACAGTCGGACAGACGTACAGGTGTCCATGCTTAAATCGATTCAGAATTTGACACTAATCAGGAATATATTAACTATGTAGGACCTCTCAAGCTCCCTTCTGGACGTTGCAAAGGTGACTCAATTTAAAAGCTATTTTTGAAACGATTCCAACTAATAAAAGTTGAATATGCGTTATGTCCTTTAGGACGTTGCATTTATGCCTACCGCGAAAGTTTAATAGAGTGTGTATAATAAATGGTATAGAATCCGATCAGATAGTTAAAATATTTTATACCCAAACACATATACATGCAATATTATAAACGATTAATCGATGCTTAAAAGGGGAGCTTTTAAAAAACTATTGTTACGACACTGCATTACAAAATTTTCTATACGATATAATTCTTTTCGTATAAAAAAGTTTTACATATGAGTTCACTTGGATTCCTATCGCTCGATTATGAATCAATGTGCCCAGCTTAACTTGCGATTAACGTAGACTTAACGCAACTAACAGTTTTACACGAAATTTCCTTCAACGATTTTCAACACGCCTGTCGTTCAACTTATATGAAGTTACATATTAAAGGTTTTATTGTTTCAAAGTTTTTCACAACTTTATTCAAAACAGTTTGCAATTTTTATTAATCGATAATATACTTTGGGTCACATTTCTTGTCACATTACCTTACTTATCTTAATTAAACTTTATTATTGCAAACGTTTACCTAAACGTACCTACTAACAATATTTATTAAACTATCTACACTTCCTGAACATGAAGATAACTAGGTAAACTTAAATATAAGAACTGAATGTTTAGAAATTCTATTTTGTAGCTTCTTTAAGGTGGTGGAAGAATAAATGAAAACAAATAAAAACATAACAGTCTGCTACGACGGACCTTTAAATATCCTACATAACTTTGTTTAATAAACCCATTAAACAAAGCTTATTCTCAGCCATTCTTGCTGATAAATTTTGAGGGCTGCCATTTTTTCCAAAACAAAAAATAATCCTATCCGAACATTCGCAACAAGGTTTCGTCTTGAGCCGAATGCTAAATGTCACCAAATTATCTTAAAAATTTCCACCTGTGGCTTGAACTCACAAAATACAGGTGGACGGACGGACGGATGGGCGTACCGATAAGCTTGTCTAATAAAAAAAGGACTCTGTCTTACGTCCTTCTGTGTATTGTATACATCCGGATACATATCCGTAACTTTACATCACAATTAGCGTAGCGCATGTGTATACCACATAGTGTAGTAAGAATATTATATTCGGGTGTGACTGAATCTTTTGTAGCCCTAAACTTTATTCTAAAGAAGGCAAAAAAGAAAACAATGAATGGCCGTCTTAACTGTTAACTTGAAGTAAAGTATACAAAAAGCTGAAGTTCTTTTCCTTTCTCTCCTCCAAGCCGAGATTACCGAATAAATGCACGAGGATTTAAATCTCAGTGCGGTAGAATTTGCTTTGGCCATATCTAAAGTGCTCAGTCGGCCAAGGCTGAATACTTATCACGTAAGCACACATACACTGAGCTCCTTGCGACCAACTCTTTATTTCGAATAGGGGATATATCCTGCGTAATTGATTGCATTGAAAAAAAAGAAGCTCATCACTTAATAAACTACACTTTTATTTATCTCATACCAAGGACAATAAATTTGAATCCGATACTAAGGACGCGGTCGTATCAGCGAAAAAATTGCAATAAATTCCTTAAAGTTTCATATAAGTTTTAAAACGATTCACTTCCCTAGGGGAATCGTACGGGCTTCGCATTTTAACTTTAAGATATGATTTTTAGTACGACCGTTTCCTGGTAATTCTTAGACGGCATTAAATGAATGAAAAGAATTCTTATAAACACAGATACGCAGACATGCCGGACATATGCCACTATCAGCAAATGATTCTTAATAATTATTTCTCTTCGTCAAGGGAAAATAAAAACAAAACGAAGGAGTGTCAAAGGATTCGGTCTGAATCGCAAAGAACATATAATTTTTTGTCTTCAATACTTTAGGAAAAGTTTACAGCAACCCATAAAAATGGCCTATTAAGGTAAATGAGAATTAAATAAGAATTCGAGAAATGAGGAAAACTGCTTAAAAAGCTGCTTAACAAAATATTGTGAAAATTTTGATAAAATTTACTAAAGAATATATATATATATCAACTTTTTCTTTTCTTTTCTTTTTTTTTTTTTTTTTTTTTTGCTTTAGAGAATAGGATGAACAAATAAATTTTTTTTGCCTTCGTTTTTTTTATTTCTCCTTTTACTAATTATTTAGACAATTACATGCCCTCAACAAAAGTGGTAAAGTTTTTAACCAAACATTCTATATTTTGGCTCTCTTGTGTAACTCGAATTTTCGTTCTAAGTTTGTGGTTTGAAAAGTTAAAGAAAACTCTGTAACAAAGTTACACAATAATGGCATTATTTAATTTTTATATAGACATCGGCAAATGAGAAAAAGAGCAATGAATAATAAGTGCAGATTTTTTGAAAATCATATTGAAGGCGAGTTGACTACTAACTAAATAAAACTGAACTAAAGAAATTAAAAGAGAAAAAACAAAAAACAAAGAGAAAGAGAAAGTCATCTCAAATATTTCATATTTTCGTTGCAATTAACAACAGTTTTGTTGTTAAGTTTACCAAATTTATATGAAATAAAAATTGTTCCCCAATTACGATAAATTAAAATGAGAAGTTATTCAGTATTTTATTGGTATTGGATTTGTTTTTACTGGATAATCGCATTAAGAGGATAATCACTTGAAGTTTTTCCACATCTCTCAAGGAATTTCTGAGTTTTATTTCAAAAAAATACTTCATCAGCAAACCCACTCATTTCGATAGCATCATATGAATGGAAGCACCGTTGGAACAACTAACCCATCTATTATCGCATTTGTCTATCCCAACCATCTACTAAAACCCATGTTAATGAGAAGAAATAATGGCTAATGATGAAGCCGGGGAGGGTAAAATATTCTAGATTAGAACTGCAAGATATTTCCTGAACGAGTTTTACTATATGGGGCCGACTACGTGCATGCTGAAAACCCATGATATCATTCAATTCCATCAATTATTTTTTTTAGCACTCTTTAGTGATCGTTTCATTGGGTTGGAACAAACCATAATAAATTATATCCTCTCAACTCTGTATCGTTCTGTATCGTGTATTTTTTGCGGTTTAGATATCGCAACGCATCCAATGTTCATCACTCGTAAGGATAACAGCAACGCTATACTTCGCATGTATTAGGAAACGCGATTTTTTAGCAAATTGTTTTTTTTTTTTTTTTGGCACTAAACTACACTATGTTGTGCACACTTTAATGTGAAAATTTATTCAGTTGCATACACCTTCATAGTCCTAGTGTTATTCAACACTCTACGGTACTATTTACACTCTCTCTCTTAGAAAATAAATCGAACTAATTTGTATTTCCAAAATATTAACATCGATGTGAATGAAATTACGAAAATAATTCCCTATGTTTTCCAAAGCGTTTCACCCGCTTCCGCCGAATCATGGAAAAGGTTAGTGAAATCTTACAAAAAAATTGAAGTAAACCGACAGATAAATAGTCATAATATTGCTTACGAATTAAATATCTATCGGAGTCCAGGAATTTTTATACGATTTGGTTTACATTATTTGCGCACCAAATTTTATAGCACCAGCTTGATTGCAAACATCACTTCGAGACCCTTAAAGGTATCGATTCAGCGAAGCCAATTCCGTCATTTAATAAATTAATTGGCATTAGACAAGACATTGTACGCTAAACATTTGTCCATTAAAGAAAAAGCTCACAAATAGTACTCGGTTCGTTTCTTTTGGTCTTTGTAGAGCACTCTCAGCTAACTTTTTCACAAGAAGAGAAACTACCTTCAACGGAGATTTGCCCAATCATAAACCTTATATGTCTTATCTCAACCATGACCATAAATATAAAATATATTTTTAATATACATTTGATAATATAATAAGTTTAAGAAGTCAACTGATTTATTGAAAAAAAAAAAAGACAAAAAAGTAAAGAAACCAAACTGTACTACGTTTTGACAACAAAACTTTCTTTTATTTACTTCTTTAATAAGGAGTAAACGAGTACTTATTCTTTAATACACTACGATAAACAAAATTTCATTCAATGTGAAGCATTGCCAGATATGGCAGCAGATATAACGGATATAGTAGAAAAAATAAATACAGTCTTCACACTTGATATGTTCGTAGAATTAGGCAAAACTTAATTTTCAATTTTAACACAATCAGTTTATTTAAACTCACTTACAGCATACAAAACATAAAGCATGGAATAGCGGTATACTAGAATTCGACGATTTCGTTATTATTTTATTGCATTTACCGTTTTTATGCAATACGATATTGCAGTTGTTTTTAAGCTTTTCGCTTAGCATTTTTCGTTGTTCAACTATATGATTATAATGTATATGCATATATATCTCTTTTATATTATATATATATATACAATTATATATATAAGACCACTTACGCACCTGGGGGCGCGAAGATTTGTGTAATGTGTGTGTATAATTCATGGATGTATTATTATTATATACAGACAGATAATTGTTTAATTGATTCGAACTATCATGAGCCTGGCGGTATGAATATTTGTTTGCATCGCGTTGTGTATTCACAGTCCCCATATGCAGATTTCATCGCGTTGCCATTGTGAAATTTTAAAATTCGTCGATTTAACAACTATACGATGACATACGTAATATTACTTAAATGTGGACGAATACATCTATTATTTAAACAGTAATGAAGCGTATTTGTTAAACATTAATTGTCATTTATATCAATAATATGCCGCGTTCATGTTGCACTTTTAAATAATATTAAATAACGTGGAAGTGTAAAAGTCGTAAAGCATTACATTTATTAATGAACTTGGACATAGTAATTAATTATGTGGATTTTGCGTTATTTCAAACGAAATTAATTAATACTGATTTTCTGTTTTCAAAATAAAAGTTTTTGTCGCATAGGCATGTGGGCATGGTAGGCGTGTCCCTTAGAAAGTTCACGTCACTTCCAAATTCTTTTACAAATTTGTAGGCGACATCTTCATTTAACACAGATACTACACCATTGGGCAGACGGACAGATGGACAGATGGTATTCGCATACTTTATGATGTTTTTGAAGATTGTTTCTGCGCGTTATAAAGATATTGAAACAGCAATTAAATTTTGATACACTATAATATTGGGTAGGCGTGGTCAATTTTTGCATATTTGTACGCAATTGCTAAAACATCGCCTACATGCATTCAAATTTTTGTACATTTAATTGCTACACTTTATGAATAATACTGAGCAAAAAATCAATTTTTCATTGCGTTTGAAAAGCAGAGTTGTTCTCAGTTGATATGGTGTTGTGGGCGTGTCTTTCGACCGATTTGGCGCATTCTCAATACCAACCTGCATGCAAGAACTTCAAATGGATGGCTTGACTTTGCGGACTGGAGAATATTTACAACAGACATTACGCAGACGGACAGACGGACTGACGGACAGATGGACATATTTAAATCGATTTAGATTTTGATGCGGTCTCTGACGCTCTCTTCTCGACGTTGCAAATGTTCTGACAAAATGAATGTCCCCCTCATTCTTCGGTGATGAATATAGAAAGCATGTTAAGGTGAAAGTAAGCGAATTCAAACAAATGTAAATTTATTATATTTTCTTACTATAAATGTTATCCGATCAATATAACACACGAATACAACAATAAAGTTAACTGCAACGGCAGGAGTTATTGATTGTCAAATGAATTAAAAACACGGACGGAACTCTCTAAAAGCAAAAACAACAACTGCCAATCGATTAATAAATATAATATATAAAAGAATGAAATACCAACCAATATAAACTTAAGTAAAAGTTTTTCCGTATACACACTGAACGGTTTTCTGAACATTGCAAAAATAAGAAAAAGGATTATTTTGACATAAGGACCCACAAGAAAATGAAATTAACTTCGATTACAGAACTTCATTACCCCAATGTTCTTAACACACTTAACACATTTAACAGAAAATTAAAATTTTGAAATATTTAACGCATGTAGTAAATATATTTGTCATAAATAAGTTGTAAAGGATAAAAGTTTAGTGGTAGCACTAGAAAACCCACTGAAACCACTGAAATTAGTATTCATTAAGAAAACGAATTTAATGCAATTTATAAATCAACAATAGGTGTTAAATCGAGTGAAAAATGTATGAAAAATCCATGCAAATAACACCAGGGTGTTTGTCATAAGCTGAATTTAAATTTGAATCCAACATCCAGAAAAAAAAAATGTGCGTTCCATATGACAAAAAAGATTAATAAAGATAGATTTGAAGAAATTAACATTAGATATGAATGTTAGAAGTTTAAAGGGATAATAGTTATTTTTATTTTACTTGTAGCCCACTTAGAAATAAGCCTTCGAATGCAACGTAAAGATTAGCTAGCATGTGTCATCTTTATCGAAATTTTATCACTTGCAATTAGCGAGGTAAAGCGGGTCCAAGGTGTAGATTATTTCATTGTTTAAATTTGCAAAAATCTTCGGCATTTAATAATGTGAGGCATTGTACGTTAAACAAAACATTTGCATACACTTACCTAACTAAATACCAGGCGGATAATATATTTTCAATGCAAACAATGCAAAGGTTGCGTTGGTCTCCATAATGCAGGTGCAACAGTAGAAAAATATTATAAAGCGGACATGCACACGAACATATTGTGTGTACGCATAAATTCCCAAAAGAATTTCGATCAAAAATTGTATCAATTAGTACCGTTACATTAAGTAAAGATCAGAATTTGTATTTTTTATTTTATTTATTTGTTTTTTTTTTTGAAAAAACTCTTTTTTATGATATGAAAGGAAAAAACGTCTATTTTCAATATATTTCGTATTTTTATTTGGTAAAGAAAAAGTTTCACAAGAACGCAATAAGCGAAAACGAGAATCACAAGCAACTTGCGGAGATTTCTATTTCTCTAGCATTTCTCCTTTTCAATCTTGACAACTGAGCTGAGAAATCAAGACTGAATGCATTCCAGATTTTGCAATTTCATATTTTTGCGTTTGAATTATGCATAGACGCAATTAATACTTGAAAAAACTCACGACCTCATTTACATATACCACATCTATACAACTAATCAATCTTAGCGCGGTTTAAATAATGTTGGAAAACTTTAGAATGCAAAAATAAATTTGCCGTATACGTGTTTTCAAATGAACTTTTTTTTTTTTTTTTTGTTTTCGTGCGCATTAAACGTATTTTTTATTTAGCCCTTTCTATTTTCAATTTTGTGAATAAATTAAAACTGAAAAATTATTATAGCATGTATTTAATTATAAGAAAATTGCATGACAGACAGACTTTTAGGTTGGAAAACATGTTGCATATATATATATGTATATATATATATATATATATATATGGTTGCCAAATCGGTTAACTCCATAAAACAAGAAGTTGAGAAAAACGATAAAATATTTTGTCGTTGTTTTTTAAAATTTTTGAATTATTACTTTATTACGGAAAAATGTCATTACATAAGCATCATGTTACAGAAGCTCCAAATCCAGTTCATTCCATTTAAGTAATTTTCCCAAATAATAAATTCGCTTCCACTTCCATTTCTGTATCCTGAACCTTTTATTCTATTATGCTTTTGGACATTTCGGTCCCATTTACCAGGATTATCGCTTTCTTTTCGTCCAGTCGGATTAGTGGCTGCGATTTTTTCATTGCTGTGATCAGACGACAAATACGAATACATGTAAAATCGTTTTCTTGAGCCGGGCTTTCTGCCAATAAATTGTATGGAAGAACCATCCGTTTCCTTATTTTCCTTACACAAATAATTCTTAGTAACATCATGGTTTACTTTTTTTAAAAACAGAATTCACAATAAAATTGAAATTTATAAATATCTTAACTTGTGGCAGTTCGAATGCAACTGATTTATATTCTCTCTCTCTCTCTCTTTCTCGTACTTAGATCGTGTGAGCGATAACAGGCCTCGTCTAACGGGAATAATGAAATTTAAAGAACAACTTACCGATGTCGTCGTAGGAGAGCGGATTAAATAGATTTCATATTATGATATAAATGGTATGGTATAGTCCATAGGAGTTAATCAGATTGCCTTCTGACAAAAATTATTTATCATTCAGTGGCCAAAACAATTTTGTCATTTAGTAGCGTTAATATTTATTTTTAGAGAAATTCGTTTTGAATATGTACAGTTAGGAGCTAATGAAGTGCTTTGGTATTAAAATTTGATAAAATTCCAAAAATAGAGTTAATCGATTTGGCAACTGACCCATCTATATATGAGTTCATATAATAGGTCTTTACGGTTTTTTCCACCAAATGGTCTTAACGCCTATATATATGCTGGGCAACACTAACTTGAGAGTCCAAAACTAACATATGCTTAATAGGAAACATTTCAGTTTACATTTTTCTTGCAGATAGTTTTCTAATTTTTTACTCGTGTAAAAAGTTATATTGAATTGAAAATGGGTGAAATATCTGAAGAAATGCGCTGTGTAATGATTTTTTACTATAACAAAAGTGGACCATACAAAAGCATGCCGAAAAATGTTGTGAAGCGTACCATGAGTATGCTGTGAATGAACAAAGGACCCAGGAGTGGTGTGCTCGGCGTCAAAGATGCACTTCGATGTGGTCGAAAAGATCGTTAAAATTTTGTAACTGATAGAGCAAGAAATAGAGGAGACACAAAACGTCAACCACATGACAGTTTGAAGTCATTTGCGAAGAGCGGGCTACGAAAAGAAGCTGGAAACCGCGAAAAAAAAAATAGGAAAGACTTCTTATACGCCCCGTTATATATACTTGCCTAGTGACAAGGGAAGGTAAAATAATTTTATTTTCTTCATTTATTTTACATTTTTATTGTGATTGAATAAACGAATAAAACTGATCATAATCACAAGTAAAGCAGTATAAACCGAAGAAATCTGACAACATCAGGTAAATGCACCAGAAATATAAAATTTTTGTCCACTTTATGGATAACATATTAATCTTTTAGGAAAATTTCAGGAAAGAGGAGGCACTTCATGAGGACAATTCATCATAGATATCTATTCGAATAGGATTAGCTGATGTGGTGAGAGTCGACGGCATTGTTTTAACTATCAAGAAAAGCAATTGCTCAGTTAGTAGTCTCAGCATGGATTGCTCCAGTTTTCCAGTAATAGCGATCATTTCATAAGCGATGTGACCTTAAATTTACTGAAAGAAGTGGTAAACAAAAATAAAGATGAAGACGAAACATATTCAAGTCAGCGACTGCTACCCGCATTCAAATCAGTTACACTCCAAAATTGTTGCAAATTGTTGACTTCAATGTTCTCAATTCTCTTTGTTCCTGATGCTTATGTAGAATGCATCATAACCCCACTCGAATCGGGCTGTTTCTATTATTGAGATATAGTTGATTAATAATACAAAAAAAAAAAGGTAACGATATCATAAATTAATTCAAGAATTTTTGCAGCTTTTACCCCATTGACCCATAAACATCTATGGCTTACGCGATACACTTGATAGACTTGATTTTCAATCAAAATCGGAAATCGACGAACAACATTGGTATAAATGCTCTTAAGAAGATGAGAAATGAGTACCAGTTTCTTCAGGTAACACCTATCGACGATCCGCGAAAACTTAATCATAGACTCAATCATTTGTATTTGAAACGAGCGAGCGTACATTTCGATTGTCTTTACATAGAACAGCTATCGCGGACAATAGCATGCAGGCAAGCACCGTCCCCTGACATGTTCATTATATTGTCGAAAATATTCTTTTTTCATCTAAACCTTTTTCAACTAAATAAGTTCGATCGCGGCATAAGGTTCTAAACTTTTCAATTTTTTCTTCTTTTAATGAGTCCAATTTATTCGGTAAATTTGACAACAACAATACTTATATAAATATTTGAATGTGATACTTTTAGATGGTCGGTCTATCAAGCTAATAAAATTCATGAACAACATGCAACATGTAATCTAATGTAAAAATGTTATTGAACATCTTCAAGCCTAGCAAACACGTATCTGCTCATAAATGCGGAAAACACGGAAGTTGAGTTTAAAAATTCCATTTACCAAAAAAAAAAAAAAAAAACATGTTTTACAATTTTTACAGTGTTTGAAAAAATTTGCTTTACCTTGGTTTTTGGTAGCGTTTAGGGGCGAATCACGTTCCGTTTCCAACATAATCTACGGAACTCATACGGAAATCTTTACGGGAATTTTTTAAGTTTCTGCCTATATTTTTTAATAACATTCAAATATATAATAATTAAATAATTTTTTGATATGTTTTTCATTTTATAATGAACAAAATAATATATGATTCGTTATATTTACAAATATTGTAAAATTTTTCATAGACTATTTACCCAAATTTTGCGTTACATTTAACGCATTTCCTAAAGTTGAAAAATCAATAACTAGGAGAGGTGTGGCCAAACACAATCGCTCGATGAACGGAATAACAAATTTAGTATATCTTTCTAACGCTACGGCAATTAGAAAAAACGCTTAACACTGACTTTGCATGTAACACTTTTTCATGAAACATTAATAAGCCATTAAAAGGCAAATCTCTCTCCGACAAATACTCGACATGACAACCATTTTTTGTCATTTTCTTGATAATATTAAACTGTTTAAGCGTTCCTTGTGAATTTTTCCACGCTATGGTTTTTAAAAACGAAAATAGAAAAAAAATCTTTCTTCTTCTTTTTACTCTTCAACTAAATGGTACAAAATTAATTAACCATCATGCAGAACAAAGTTGGCTTAACCTTCAAAATATTGACTCTGAATTTACTGAAGAAAATAAATAAATAGTACAAGCCATAAAGTATCCCTATCTCATATATTCATCTATACTCTACCCTATGGGCGCTGGTGCTGTAATCCTCAAATCACATATATTTGCTATGGCATTGCGGCGATTTTGAGAATTCATTGACATATTTTGTGAGACAAAAGCAATTTCCTTCTTATAATAAATCGGTTCTTGGCCAATTAGACATTGTATATCACTTTAAGGGGATTACTCCCTTGTTACACCCAACACCGAAGGAAGAGATTTATATTCATCTTGTCAAAGCGTTTTCAGTACCCAGAGGGAGCATCAGAGATCCCACAAGATATATGTATATATTCTTGATCAGCATCAAAATTTAAATCGATTTAAGAATGTCCGTCTGTCCATCTCTCCATCTGTCCATCTGTCCGATTGTGTAGTATCTGTGTTAAATGAAGATGTCGCCTACAAATTTGCAAAACAATATGGAAGTGGCGTAAACCTTCCAAAGGACACGCCTACAACGCCCGCGTGCCTATACGACAAAAACTTTTATTTTGAAAATAGAAAAAATCAGCTACGCACGCTCCATGTTATAGGGAATGAAAATTTTCTTCTTTCGTCTTTTTCAGGAAAACGGTGATGGATGTAAATAATTCGGTTACAACCGATGGTTTAATGGTCTTTTTTTTATATGATCAGCCTATCAGGGGATGTCCCCTATACGTGAGCGCATGATGATGAGCATGAAGAGTTGTAGGAAGAATGGGTTAAAAGAAGGGAATAATGCTTGTGAACGTTCGTCTTGAAAATGAAGACATCAGGAAATGAAGACGGCAGGAAAGACCACTGCTGATAGATTGTGTCAAAGGCGGGCAGCGCGATTGAAAAAAGACGAGTCGCGATAGTGTGTTTTGCAATATGCAGGTAACTCCATTACGATTGGGAGAGAACGCTGACAAAGACGTTAATTAACGTTTGCTACATATTTAGTAATTCTCGGCAAAAGCAAAACTTAACTGGAAATATAAAATGTTTTTTATAGTATGGAATTGATTGATATGTACTTTAAAATACTGCCAGAAATGAACATACATGGACACACGTACATTTAGTGCATGGAATCATTAGCAAATATGTCCACGCAATAAAATAATAAAAGCAAACAGCAAAGGATCAGAAGCGAAAGTAGTTAGGTAACAAAAGTTTTCTTAGGAAATACGATGTGATTAACATACCGAATAGGCTTGACTCAAAGCGCGTAGATATATAAATGAAAAAATTTAAATAAATGCAAAATGTGTATCAAACTATTGACATTTTTATGAATTTCACTAGACGTTAACGAAACAAATACCGACTAAAGAAGAAAAAGGGGGAAATTTTCATAGAATATTTATGACTTTCACGTTAGTAGTTTTGTTTTTCGTATGTCACATTGTACTCCTTGCAATCGGGCAATATAAAAAGGACTCGCTCTCGAACACAAAAACTCATGCAGAAAACACGCAATAATGCCTCGTAAGGGTGTCTGGTTATGACTTCCATAATGCATATCAGTATTTGCGAATTATAGGAGAAACTTACTCAAGCTCATGTATTTATCTTTTAAAATTAAGAAACAAAGAAAATAAAAAGCAAAAGTTAACCTTAAATTGAACTTGCAACGCCCTCCTTATCATGATAGTGCGTTGAAAACGTATTCGCGCGAACCAAACTCTATATATGCAGGAAATCAGCTTAAAAATGAATCACATTTTTTTAGAGCTGATCTGTTCGGCATGAAGTTTGTCTACCAAAAACTTTCAATATCAAATTTTACATAAGCAAAATGTGTTCTCATTCCCATGTTATTGTTGTACCGATAAGATATAAGAATATATTAAATTTGTGCGGTTGTATGTAATACTCAAAATGATTTAAGATAGATCCATCTTTTATTATGTGGATCGATGTAGAATCACAGTCAGTCCATCTGTCCGTCTAATATCTGTCTATGCATAATTTTATTCAACTTGGAAGTCGCGATTTTTGAAAATATATTAAAGAATTTTAGTGCACCAACGTGTTTTGGTACTAATGAAAATATTTCCCATCCCATATAACGCCTTATTTTGACGAGGACGTCGATTCTTTAAGGAAGTAATAAAGATGTGTTACCATAATTGGGCTAAGGACAATTTCTGTCAGCGATTTAATCCTGGTATTATGTACATTGGCGGGATGTGATGATGGAACGTGATTAACATAAGGATAATGTAAATGATAATGCTCCCTGGAATGGACTTAAAAAGAAACTTTATAGTTTCGAATGGCAGATTAAAGACTATCAATATTTTTTGTCGAATCTTGTCTTCTGCTGGCATCTTCATTTAAATTAATAAGAATAAGAACTAATCTAATGCTCAGCAAAAGTCTGAAGACATAATCTTAGTTTCCACTTTAAATCATCCAATCCGATTTTCCTAATTCATAACCATTTTTTCATCTATTCTTTATACGGTCTTCGATGCGCATTTCTCAAATTCAATTCAAAAATTTTAAAATAAACTGCTTTTTTAAACAAATTCAAATAAAAGGCGAAGCAATTTACAAGTAAAACAAATAAGTAAGTTATCAAAAAATAAAAAGAAAAGATTTTAAAATCCTTTTGCAAAATTCCAAACACACAGACATCAAATAAATACGCGATCAGAAACCATAATGTATGATAAAAAGTAAAAAAAAAAAAAAAAAAAAAAAAGTCTTTGTACAGCACAAAATGCGATTGTAGAGAAATACGTGTGTAATTAAAATCCTTTGTAAATTTATGATTGTGGATTGTGTGTTGATATATATGTAAAATATTTGCTGAGTGCGATAGTCCCACAACAGAGCAACCAACTTTTTTACATACAATAGGAACTATCAAAGACAACTAAATAACAAGATATGCCAAGAAGTTTTTACAAAATAAGTATTAAAGCATTAAAGCATTACATATATCACATACTTTTAATGCTCATATTATATTAACAGTAACAATAGTAACGCTGTTAATTAGCAGTCTTACTCTTTTGTTCTGTTGTTATTTGCATAGACAAGAAAAAAAAAAAAAAATGTTGTATTCAAGTGTGTTTATAAACCAAAAGCATATAAAATTCGAAGCCTTTAAGCGAATATTCACTATGGCATATATGTAATGTGTAAAGAATGTATAGAATGATGTAAGAGTAACGTTCAATGTAAAGTAATTCAAAGTCACGATCAACTAAGTATAAGGAATTCATGAAAGTAAGCAAACTGTGAGAATTGCCTTTGAAAATAACTGCAATCAGGTGCGCCCACTCCATATTATAAAGCATAAGAATTTTCTTCTTTTGTCTTTTTTTTTTTTTGGAAAAAACAGTGATGGGTATAAATGCTTGTTATTATTAGAATTGAAGATATTCAAGTAATGTTTAATGTAAAGTAATTTAAAGTCACAATTTACTAAGTATAAGGAATGAAATGCAAGGATTTACAACATGACTCGACGGTTTCTACTTAACGAGTGCTCGACCTTAGAATTTGACTCGCCGACATCGGCATAACGACAGTGCCATTTTAAAACTTGACTCATCGACTACTACTACTTCAACTCTATTTTATGTTTCCGATTAGCGTTGTCTAAAACGATATGCAATCGGATCAAGAATTTCGAGCTCTTGAACTAGTTATTGAAACTTGTTATTGAGAATAGCGAAGAGCAAAAGTATCTGAGATATGTACTGCTTCTTATTTGGAAAAATTTCTTGACGTATCTCGTTATCTTGTTTGATTGTAGAATTATTTTCACATCTGTTTGTAGTCACGTGTTTCCGAGAATATGGGTATACAGGCAAAAAAAGCAGAACATATATATACATATATATATATATATATACATATATATATATATAACATATACATATAAGCATATAAACGTAAAACGCTTTACGGCTGTTACTTGTACTTAATGAAAACATATAAAGCGATGAAGATAGCAAAGACAAAAAGTCAAAGAATGACTTCGTAGAGATGCGGCAGACACTTTACCACTTATCATTGAATTTCATTGGTATTTTACTTCATTTATTAATTTTTTTCATTTTAACTTCACCTTAAATTATGTTCGCTTGTTCGCTGCCTAATGCAAGTAAGGTGATTATTTATTGTCAAACATACCGCAAAACAAAGCCAAATTTTTCTTTGATTATTACATCTAAAGAAAAAGACAAAATATTCCCTAAAAAAAAAAAAAAAAAAAAAAAAAAAAATTTAAAAAAAACCCCCGGGCTTCGTAAAAAATTTTTTGGGTTTTTTTTTTTTTTTTTTTTTTTTTTTTTTTTT
>KK502409.1:3541927-3555295 GCA_000688735.1 Glossina austeni
AAAAAAAAAAAAAAAAAAAAAAAAAAAAAAAAACTTTAAAAAAACGCCCTGGCTTACTGAATAAATCTTTGGCTGTTTCGTTTATTTTTTTTTTTTTTCTTTTTTTAGTTACATTAGTTAGGAAAAGTAATTGTTCGCCGAGAAGATTTACTATTCTCTTTAATCGTCATTTCATTGAAAGCAAATTTTATTAATTCATCTTTACTATCGGAATAAATTGTTTTATTAAAATTATTCATACTTGGAATGTAAAGTGTTGATCCAAATGAAGAGCCCTTGAACTCTTCTATTTTTTGTGTACTGAAAGAATTTGAGAGAAGGGGAGAATGAGATTTTTAAAATCTAGGCTTGACTCGTCATCGAAACGAGAGATCATCTGACAACTTTGATTTTCTTTCAGAATAACTTTCATTTTATTTTTTGTTGTATATGTGATATATGTTCAGATGAACACATACTTTTAACGCTAAGGACTTAATCTACGGCATTACAAGATAAAATATCGACCTCAAACTTCAAGATAAACGGTTAACAAGATCTTTGCCTTAAGGTACTAATAAGCGAACTTAACTCTAAGTAACGTAAATGTATATATAGGTAAAAGGAAGTACAACTTTGCATATTGATCTTGTAATTATTGAAATATATGTTGACTTAAAAGGATTTGTTCAATGATACCAGTTTTTACCCTATATACATAGCAATAAAATCTTCGAGCTTATTAATGAAAAAGATTCGATTTTTCTCGTGAACACTCTAACGAAAAAAAGTATTATCTTGGTCAAGCAAGATTAACGATTCAATACCCTACACCAATTAGTCTACTATACTTCTTCATTTCTTTTCCAATAAAAATAAATTCCAAAAATGATGACGAGCTTCCATACAAATGGGGTGCTTTCCATGAGAACGACGTTTCAATTTTCTAAAATTCATTTTTAATCATCATTTTAAATTAATCTTAGTAAGTAATTTGCGCCGTATAATAGTTTACCTTCCTTAGGATAAGGTTCACACAATTGTCACATCCGATCCAAAATTTTCACATCAATTTTAATGCCGAGACGCTATTAATGATTGATTTGTGTTGAAAAACGCCCACCATGTAAAATGTAGCCGCAATTAAATCTTGAAGAAGAGTGGCCCGGAGTTCGCTAGCCGGGATTGTATGGTTGATCCGTAGGTAGAAATGACTTTGTAGTGTAGGGTAAGGCTAAAGGCTTTGTAGTGGTTGAACTGCTTATTGGTGCTTGCCAAGATCCTTTGGGGGAAAGCTTGCACATTGACATACCATGTGAAAAATCCGGCGGAAGCTAGTATGTCCAGTCACCAGTTTGGATGCAGCAAGTAACCAATATGTGAGTCCTGACTGCTGGATACGGCTCTTCGGGGATATCGTGGCGACTGTGGTTTTCATCATCCTTAAAGCGAATAGTTAAGAGGTCATGATAGACCTCAACTTTCGCCTGAGTTGGTTCATTGAGCTATACACAATAAATAGAACTGGTTGCTCCAGTACAGCTCAGGCCCCTAGTATGTAGCGATTGTCTAACTCTCTGGAGGACATCGGTTACACAAAATTAACCCATTGCACCATAGGGTGCCACGAGGTAAAATTTATAACAGGTACTCACGTTAAACAAAAGGGCTATCGGGCCGTACGGACAGGGCCGTGTTCACGTAACTGCCAATTCCGACGACTTGCCCTGGCTTGCCTAATCAATTCGCCATACTTGAGCCCTGACAAAGCACTAAGCACTGAGAGTTGACCTGCCTACTGCTACTTTTGTAATGGGACGGTAGAGCTTCCGGTTATCCCACTTGGCTTCTTACCACAATATGCTAACCGTGAACGACAAAAGAGTTTCCGATTAACTTTGACAATCCTATTGCCTATTCACAATCCACCGCCCTATAACTTTACGCCTACCTACTATTGCCCAGCAACAGTAAATCTGCGCGGATTACCTAAACCTGCAAGGAAGGCGATGAAAATAAAAACTTATCTCTAACAATAATTGCTCAGATTATTTCTTACCGCTTTAAAGTCTGTGTGCGAATCGAAGACCAAGACCGAATAAATCTTCACTACACACACTGCGGCTTTTATATCATCTCAGGCCATTACTATTCACCACACAAAAATATTAATCCGTAAACAGCAACCAAGGTCAAGAACCGATCGATGTAAGAGAATTCATGAATAAGTCTACAAACTAAACTTTGTATAATCGATCAGCGAATCACATTGATAGCAATGATCTTACGGAAGGAGCGTAAATGATATGCATAAAGTATGTGGAGTTATGCAGCTTCATACAAATATCATCAGCTGACTATTTCTACATAACGTTATCTCACTTCTTATGTACCCGTCCGAACATATTTTTGTGTAAACAAAACCAATAATAGAGAAAAAAATTGTCTTTCCTAATATTATTCCTTTCGGGATACATAACTGTGGTTAATAGTTGATAATTTACAGATTGTGTTACCTTTTAGATAATTTGAAGAAATATATAGACGTGTCTATGTCGGTACAAATATAAAAGTAATGGTAAAACATATTCAATTCTCCATACGAGGTATCATGAAATCAAGGAAAAAAAGGATTGATTGTGGACAACAAAAACCAAACAACGTTTTTTTCGCTTCGTCCCAAAGTGTACTACTAAAATTATGAAAGCCTTTCTTCTGAGGCTATCAGATATTAGATACGCAGCCAGTTTTTAACTAAGAAAATCCTCTGGCCAAAACATGTCGATTTATCAAATTATGTTAAAATATCTTAAAAATTGCCGGCTTCAGGTCGAATAAATCATCAGACGGACAGACGAGCAGACAAACAGACAGACATGCTTCAATCGATTCACAAAATGATTCTAAATTTATCGGTACAATAAAAGATGGGTTTGTCTTAAGTCCTTGTAAGTTTTCCGTACAAACATAGACCGCAAGCGAGGCAGGGCATAAGAATTTTTTTCTGCTGCTGCCCTAACACGTTTTCACACACGTAAACACACACACTCACATTAGTGTAATTTGCGACAATAGCAAAAAGTTGAAATAAAGTTAAGGCATCTTTTTAAATATTTTGGCTTCCTGATGCGTTAATGCGTTAATAAAAGAGATTCTAATGAATAAGAAACACACACATCTATTAAAATATGTATGTAAAGTACGAAAGTAAGGACTCGATTAAGAAAGTAAGAAATAGAGAAGGGAAAGACTCAAAAAGTATAAATCAAAAAAACAAAAAAATAAAAAAAAACGAATCTTAATAAACAACATGTTGTTGAAAATAAAAAAAAATAAATAAATAAAAAATAAAATATTGGTCGAATTTAAGATTATCTAAACAAAAATCTAGCTATGTCCACCTTTGCCCATAAACACTTCATATCGTTAAATGTAGATGTTTGCATACGTACGACATGCCTTCAAGGCATGCATTAAATCATGTTTCTGTGTTCAACCCTAGATGCTTCAAAATGTAAAATGAATAGACACTCAAAAAAGGAAAAGAAAAAAAAAAAAGAAAAAAACAAAAGCAAGCAAGAGGAAAAATGCAGACTACATTGTATGACTGACTGTAGCTTTTAAAACTTGTTGCTGTTGATAGAGTACTTCGTTTTTCTTTCTCTCTCGCTCTAAACAAAAGTTTTTGTTTTTGATTATTTGCAATGTTGTTGGTGTCTATGTGATTTTCGCATAATTCGTTAATGAAGGTCTTGTGTGCATTTCCGGTACATAAGCATGCACATACGTGCGTTAGTTTGCGAGAGGGAAAGGCACTCAACTAACTAGCTATTTACTCCATTTAATATGTGTGTGTGTGTGTGTGTACTAAATATTGTAAATCAGAGATAAGTGATCTTCAGTTGATTGATCCGAGTCGCTCTACCGTGCTTTCTTCTTTTCTTTACACATTCCCTTTGTCCGTCTGTTTGCTTGCTGTCGTCCCTCTGCCTTAGAGTTTATCTAACTAAGTATTGCTGAAATCTCCCCAGGCGAAAGACTAAGCACTCTCAGTTGCTTCAAACGAAATTAAATTTACAGTTTACAACAAGTCTCGATGTGCACACAAATTTTCTTTTTCTTTCTCTCTTCTTCTTATGCAAAAGTTCTTATATGTAACACAATGCGGAATTGCGTACAACATGTTACTAAATTTTCTTACCGCATCTTGCATTGATTCAATAATTTAAATAAAATGCAAACAATTTCAGATCATCACAATCAGATCATCATTCTAATAATTGTTATTCTCTTTTCCATTATGAGCGTAAAAATTATACCACTAACTAAGAAATTTAATAACTACTGTCAATCCAATTCCATAATGAAACAACGATCACAGTATTATTCTGTTCTTCTAACACTTTTGCAGACGAAGTTCAATTTTGTTGTTATGATCAACTTCGAGTATGTTATTGCGATGGGCGTAATGCCGATAATAGTTATCTGCAGCAAATCAATCTTATTAACTAACATTGTAACTATCAAGATCCGTGAAGTTTAATGAACATTTTAAAAACAAAAGATCTATAGAATGCTGTAAATGTATCTCAAGATATGCGTACATGTATACATACTGTCATTAACATAGAAATTCATACGCATCGGCAATATATTACTTCCTTGTGTATGCTTTTTTGAATGAGAAAACCGTTTTTTTCAACTGAGTCTTGAAAAATATAATTTTTATTGTTTTCCCATGTGCCGAAATTCTAGATACCAAAAAAAGGCAGGAAGAGCTTTTTTTATGACACGATCTCAATTCTCTTCAAACACAATCAAATAGTATTTGATTCGAAACTGTTTGCCTCAACTCTAGGTTATCAAAAAGCATCCTTCCGCTACCCTCGCTTAAAAGAGTATCTTGGCCCTAATATACATATATACGGGTATATTGATTTACTTATTCACGAATTTATTTATACTTTAGTTATGTTCGATACGTTAGACAAATGTTGTCGGTTAAAATTTTTGCTCCATAAAACGTGCCTGACGGGTTCAATTTTCTTAAAATTTCAGATACAGATAACTTAAGCATTGGTTTCTATACGATACAAGTTTCAGGCGATTATTGTACACATATCAAAATGCAAAAAGTTGGATGTCATTTTTAATCTTTTTACGCACATTTTAACAGAAATGATTAGATTGACTTTGGATGAATATGCAATCAGCTATGGAACAATTAGAAAGTTTATTACGATATTTCTCATTAAAATGGTTATCTTGAAAATGCTAGAAATTTGCATAAGTCCATACGTCTTTAGCAAAAGCAAGCTCAGAAAGTGATCTTCAGCCTCATTTTTGAATATCTTCGGATTGACGCGTGTTTTCCACTTGGCACTGATCATTTTTACCAGGTCAACAGCTCTGAAAACATGAAGATGTGCAAAAATGATTATTCGACGGCTATTTCACATCAGAACAAGCACGTTTCTAACTTGAAGGCATCTGCAAAACTACCCGATAAGTTGCAAAATGCTACAGATTATGTTGGTTAGTAAATATCTCTAACGTTAAACTTGGTAACAAATATAATTTAAATAAAGTTGAATCCTATCAATTTTCGTTAATTATTAGCGAAATATTATTTCGTGTCCGAGACGGTCATTAGGAGTGGCGATTATGTCATGACTTCAACATTGAACAAGTAGATATGTTAAGATACCTAGCATTTGAAATTGCCTTAAACATTCAATGCCGATAAGTCGCTGTGTAATCAGACAAAAGTTTCGAACTAAAAACACAAAAAAAAAACATTCCCCTGAATATCTTATAGCGTATGGCGGATCTATCGCTCTAAAATAATTTTTGTTTTCTTTTCGATACACTTTCTAAGAAATATAATATTAAGTAAGTTGAAATAAAGTTTATTTAGTAGTTATGTAACAAAGTTTATGGTGTCACACTCACAATAACAAAATACAAAAACGACGACTGTAAGTGTTTGAAATATAAATTGAGAGATTTTCGTATTATGCGCTATAAGGCTTGCACGTTGGCAATCTGCACACTATGTATGCTACTTCACTCTAAACAAAAGCATTTTATACGTGTGCAGTCGTGTGATTTTGGTTAGAGGTTAGCTTGATTAATTGCCAACTGCGGTTAAATCCTTTGCTGATTTTTTTCATATCTTAACCAGACCGAGTTGTTATTTGATTTTACTTTTTTGTCTCTCTCTTTTTCTTCTATCGTCTGTTTAAGTTTGTGGCTTTGGTCAGCATAGGCGAAAAATAAATCTTCAAACGGAGACTAGAATGCGAGTAAAAAAGGAAAAATGAAAATCAAAAAATAAAAGCTCGTCTACTGGAGCCGTGGTCTTTTTTCAACGAACAAATTTCGTTTAAATCATTTGCGGGCGTGCAATTTTTCTTCCTTCCAATTGCGGCCGCCGAAAATGCCTGACCAGCTCGTCATGTGTTGCTCTTTGTTCAACTTATTTATTTATCTTTTATTTTTTGCTTTTTCCTTTAATTTCATTCAGAACCTCAAGTTCATGTTAAGGCATTTATGGGCACCGATAACACACACGTATACATAGATATGAAGAGATAAATTTAAAAATGTCTTTAGAGTTTCTACGAAAATGAAAATAAATGTGTGCGAGTAAGAAACCAAGCTTAACCATCTTTCCGTTCATTTCCAGACTGAATGCTTACTCAGTTCATTCGCCGACCACAAGCGTGAGTGGATATAGGTTTTAAATGTACAAAAGCATATATTATTCAGTGTTGCAGTTTTATTACCTTGCTTGCTACAGTTGCGGTTTCTTTTATGAAAGTTTTTTCGGCGGACGACTAAGTTGACTGCGTGGACGTTTAGTTAGTTTGTTGGTTCGTTGCATACACCTCTTCTCTCTGTTTAGCTTACAGTTTAGTAGTCGACTTTCTATTCTTCCATTTTTCATTCAAGTTTGACATGGCAAAGTACACGTGATACTAAAACGAAAAAAATAGGTAAATATTTAAAACCGCAACTAAGTATTAAAAAACAAAAACAAAACAAAAGCAAAAAAAAAAACACAAAATTGTGAACGTTGAATAAAGTTAACTATGCTTTTAGGCAAATTTTAGTAAAGGGTATCGTAAACATTTCAACTATATTCGCAATTTTATTGATAAAGTTTTAAAAGTTTGTTGTTAAAAAGTCGATAATTCAGTGTTATTCAAGCCACCTCGAATGCAATGAAACTCTCTTATTTCTTTTTAACTCCAAAAAGTTATATCTTTTTAAATTTACTTTACGCCTAAGAACGATTTATATGAAAAATGCTTTTATTTCGCTTTTTCAAATATGTATATAAACTACAATTAGTGGAAATGACCTGAAGTGAGCTATGATTAAAAATTATTATTGCACACTTAAGAGCTTTTCACATTGTGAAAAGTTTCCGCTTCTACTCAATTCTAGCTTTCTTTTCATTTATATATATATATATATATATATATATATTATAAATATATTATATATATATATATATATATTATTATATATATATATATATTATTATATATATATATATTAAAGCGGTTTTTCATTTTATTTATTTAATTATTTTTTCAAAATTAAAAAAAAACACAGGTTTTTTTTTTTAAAAAAAGCCTGCTTCGATATTGTTGCAAGGTATATATAAATATATTTTATATATATATATATATATATTTTATAGTTTTCATATCAAATAAAAATTGAATAAAAATAAAGTGGAATTTTGTATTCATAACTGCTTAAGTAATAGTACGACGAGCATACACGAGCATACACGTGTATATGGCGAAATTTGGCAAAATGATTTATTCGCTTTGAAGAATGATTCAATCCTAGCAATAAATAAATAAAAAAAAAAAAAAAACACACAATTATTTCTTAAATATAAACGTATTATAAAAAAATTTTCTAATTTTTATCAATCAGGGCTTTTGAACAAGTCAAAGTTGTAAATTTCCGATATCTATCGAAGACATTTTTATAACCTAAACCCCTTGTGGTGGTGGTAAGGGTGTATTAAGTTTGCTTCTACGTGTATCAACTTCTGAATTGATCAAGGCTTGCTTTCCCTCTGCCCTTCTTGTATTTTTATGTTCAACTTACCGATCACACACAGTTTGGCACATTGATTTGTTTGTTCGGATTGGACGTCTTTCTCAACCACTTTCCCTATGCCGCCTTATTTTGAAAAGTCGTTATATAAATAACTGTATTATGGGAATAGATATAAAGTATTTAACGGTAGCGGCTGTGGGCCACTATAATGCTTTTGGTTGGGGAAAGGTGTTCAAACAAATATTTTCAGTATATTTATTACGCTTATCAATCTACGGTTACTTCAAGACGCGTCACGGGAGATAGAGAAAGTTATCTATCTTCTTGTTACATTATGGGTATAAAAAAACAAAACAAAAACAAAATTTTAATTTTATACAAACTTAAGTATAGTAAAAAAATAAAAGTACAATAACAACAGACAAGAAAATGATATTCGTCTGCGACCGAATCTGTTCGCTTTTATTTGAAAAAAAAAACTCTGAAAAGATCGAAAACAATGAAAAATCAAAATTTGTAGATGTTGTGTGTGTGTGTGCGTTTTTTTTTTTTTCTATGCGACCTGGAAGTAGAAATCTGCGCCTATGCACTGGAACTACCCCCCCACAAGACAATTCTTCGACTTCGACTCTACCCCTCGAGACGCCCGCTAGGTATTACTTCGCGGAGGCTAGTTACAAGTGATGCTCTTCGTTTGGTAGGACCTTAGTCGACTATCCGATTGACCTCCATATTCTCTTCTCTCTATCCGCTCCCTCTGTAAGCGACTCAATCCATGCAGCAACTTTGTCGCGAAACTATTGACTTCACTTCAGACTTCCAGGTTGTCGATCATCCCCATACAAATCTCGTACAGCCTCCATCTACGTAGCCCATATGCCTCAAACCTTGGGTAACTGAGCAGCGAATGCTTGATATCCTCGACTGTGCCTCCGCAATCCGGGTGCACCGACGAATTGTCGCGGCCCGGAGAGTTTACCTCTCCCTGACGTCTCTCCATCGACAGCACTATGGTCGGGATGAGTGAGAACCTTTCGGCCCACTTTGCCATCGGGCTTGTCCCATATTCACAAGCACTCCTCCTTCTTGAGGACGGTTCTTCACACCTGCCCTCTTATTTTTAGATTGTTCTGTGAACCGATTTACACATTTTCCACACGGAAGAATTTTCAATATTTCACGGGAAAAGTAATTATCATAGAAGACACACAGGTGGACAGATGGATAATAAAGCGTGCTTAAATCACTTCAGTTCTTCATACTAGTTAAGAATATGCGTTGTTTATAACTTCTTTAAAGCTCCTTTCTGGACGATGCAAATGTTTTCGCAAAGCAAATATGCCCCCATCCTGCGGTAGTGAGCATAAATACTCACATTTTGCATGCCATATAAGTAAACTTTGAAAGTTCCGTTCAGTTTTCTTTTATCATACATTTTAGTACAGTGTCCTTTTTCACAAATTTAAAATTTCCGCTATGATTATTTTTTCCGTTTTAAACATATTTTCTAATAATTCTTGTTTTCCTTCTCTTCATTTCATTTATAAAAATTCACTTATCATATTTCTTATCGCTTATGCTAAACAAAAAAAAAAGTTTAAATACTTAACCTTTACAGACAGCTAAAGTGCCAAAGTTGAGTTGTGTATGTTCGTAGCATTTTAAATATGGAAACTTTTAATTGTTTTTGTTTTTTTTTTCTTTTGTTCAGAAATTTTAAAAGAAATGCATAGCCAAGTTTAACTGGAAATAAATATATCGCTTTTTAGGGAAATCTTAAGGTTTTAGGTAAGTCTTGCTGTAAATATTTCTCGGTAAATATGCACTCTTGGACAATCGCTTACGAAGTGACGAAAGTTAAGAAATGAACAAAAGATTCATCACGATAAAATAGACAAACACAAACACGAACACAAACACAAACACAAAGACTAACCTCCCCATCTTTGCCATTTTCCTAAAACCACTATTCAAATCCATAGAAGCATGAATTTTTATGACAGCATTTACAAAGGAAACGGAAATGCTAACAATAACTTTAAAAGAATGATAGACTAGAAAAGATATCGGAAGTTTTTTTTAAAAGCGAATAGTTTGGAAACTTTTTATACAGTTTTGAAGAAATTCTCCTAAAAAAAAACAATAAGTAATGATTTAACTCGCGTCCCACACATAACAAGAAATTTTGCATTTGTTTTTGTGATAGTAATGCTTGCGTACTAAGAATGTAATGCGTCATAATGACGGATATGATTTAATGCCTTAAAGTCTTTTATAGTATAAAATATATTTCATCATACAAAACGCCGCTAACTTTAATATCATGAGCTTAAAAATTTCCCGGTGATTAATTTAACACATGGAAGTTTTGATGCTTTTGGAATTAATCTAAGAATAAAGCATAAGTTCACCTACTTCAACTTTTGGCCTGCCATTGATTGATTTAATTTGACATCTTTTAATCGACTCTAACCGATCTTTGCAACACCATATATCAGACATAACAGAGTTCATAGCAAGTGCATACAAGAGCATACTTAGCAAATAACGTCTCTCTCTGTCGGCTATACCCTATAACATCTATAAAGTGTATGTATGCCCGATCAGCGTGAACAGCAAAACAGAATGCGGTATGATTCTCTAACAGACTATCAGTTGTTATCACTATAATGAAGTAAAAACTTTGTTTAGGAGAACAAACGAACTCGCCGTATAAATGTAAGTAAATATGGTGTTTATATATAGTTTTTACTTTATAGAATTATTTGTGGAATGCTGCCAAATCATTTAAAACTATGACATCTGATGTGTTCTGTATGCTGTAACAGTTCGATCATATTATTTTACGAATCCAATTTCCAAGGAAACAAGTTACTATGTTTCGCTTAATTGGTTAGGAAGAGTTCAATTGCAAAGTAAGTCCACAACAATTAAAATAATGTGAAAAACTTTATAATTGTTGTTATTAATAACTTACAAGGTTAAGCAGATATCGTACAAATATATGGCAAAATCAACTAGAGGTTCGAAATTCAAACGAAACTATTAACGTAAGGCCAACTAAGAAGAAAGTGTTACCTCAGTTGACGTGGTACGTATCTCAAATTCAGTCCGTGACGATAATAAATTTCTATTTTATATTCGGTTAGTGACGGCGTTTCTAACCAAAGTTACTTTTAATTGCTTTCATTACCTAATACTTTCAATTAAACTAAAATTTACAAAACCGCAATCCACCGATAAGTAAAGCACAACAGAAAACTTCAAAAACAACAACGAAAATAACAATAACGCCAGGCGTAATAACTTTAGATATAATGGACATCAATCGGTTTGAAACAACTGTTCCAATAAACGGAAACAATATTCAATTCATGTTGTGTACAACAAACAAATATTTAGATAATAGTCTGAAACTTCTTTTTCTTATATAAACAGTGGAAGTTACTTAGACTATTTTATTTAATTTCATATATTAAAGCGTGCTTGAATGTCGGAGCTTAGTCGAAACCAATTTAATACCGGATTAAAAACGAAATTAAATATTTAAAATGCGATTGTACTTGATTTTCATATTTTTAAATCTAGTTTATCTGGCCCAAATAACATCACTTCCAGCAGTAACACCTCCAGAAACTAATGATTCGGTTCTTACTAAAATCAAAGCCTTCTTGCGCTTTCTCTTTAGGCCAGAGTCGGGCGTACGGAATCGTTTATTGTCTCAAATCGAACAAAATCCAAATACGCCTGTCTATGTAAACTATCATGACAACGATGGCAAGGTATACAAGTTAAGTTTACATACTTATACTAAAACTGAGAACAGTGAAGACAACGCGAACCAACTCATGTACGAACTCAATAATGAGGGGAATGAATATCCAAATAGAGGGCATAACGGAAATTTAGCAAGCATTAATTATGAATATGAAGAATATAAAAATGATCAAAGTAAAGATGATGACGGGCACAATAATTATGAACTTGAGAGCTTTAACTACAAACGTGATCATCAATATCATACGAAAATACAAGATAGAGAAGATAAATACTACGATGAAAACCGTGGTCGCCAATCAAATAGGGACGACGATTGTGATTATGAAAAGGAGCATAACGAACAAAATAACGAAAAGAACGCTCGCAATCAACATGAACTCCACACCTTTAATCATGAACAAAGTTACCAATTTAATAAGAACAGCCAAGACGCGAATTTTGATTATGAAAATGACTATCGCACACATGATAATGGTCAAGATGGAGATAACGAAAGTGGTGATAATAATCAATATGCGCGTAACACTTTCAATTATCAATATAATTATCAATATCGCAAGAATAAACGAGATAAAGGCAGCGAATATTCGACCGATAACGAAAATCGGGATCGTTCTCAAAGTCAAGATGATAACTTTAGTCACCAAACTGGCTATGAAGGGCGTGAACTTGAAAAAGATCAAGGAGACTACAATTCCAATGACAAAAAGAATGATGGTCACAACCAATATCATCAGGATAGCTTTCATTATAAGCACAATCACCAAGTTCGTACGATTAGACGAAATAGAGAAAATCAAAGATCTCCCCAAAGAGAGTATTTGAGTTATGAAAGTAACTATCAGAGACGTGAGAATAATCAGAATGAAGAAGATTACGATTACGAAATAGACGGGACTAGGCAGAGAAGGAAGACCAACTCCAATTATGAAAGTAATCAAGATGGCGAAAGCAATAATCTCGGAAGTAAAAACATTGACTGGAACCAAAACGAAATTGAAAATTCCAGTAACGAAAATAATCACGAAAACCGTGGTAAAAACAAAAAGGCGGAGAGTTATTATAACTATTACATCGGTGGGGAAAATATTGTTCGTAACCAATACGGAGATAACAACTTTAATTATAAAAATGTTTATGGAGGCGAGGGAAATAATCAAGGCGGACAAAATTATTATTTTAACCTTGGTACGGACAGCCAGAAAGAAGGCGGTAGCAAAGAAAATCAGAAAATCAGCGATAATGATATTGAAGAACATAACGAGGAAAAGGAAACGGAGTTTCATTACAAGGGCAACTTTCAAGACTATGCGAAGAAGAGTCAAAGTGAAGAAAACGACCGCTTGAACGAAAGTAACGAACGGAGTGAAGGGAAGAAAGAGAACTTTAATTATCAAAGCTACTATCGTAAGAATAGCAAATACGGAAAAAAGTTTTATTCTGAAAACAACAATTATGGTCGCTATAACTACGAACGCAACGACTTCGATTATAAAAACGATTATCAAAGTGATGACTATAATC
>KK502410.1:0-42733 GCA_000688735.1 Glossina austeni
TATATATATATGAACATAAGTATATATATATATATATATATATATATATATATATATATATATGTCTGTATGCGTACATGTACGAGAATATTGGAGCAAATAAAAATGTTATGCTTGTTTAAGTGTTTACGACATCAAATGTGTGCCCATAGAAACTGTGAGATAATTGCTTGCTGTCAACCCCGGTTATGTGTTTTTTTCCGATTTTTATAGCAAGTGTCGTGTCTGTGCTGCAGTATTTTAATTAAAATGGATGTAAGATATTTGTTGTTCGCACATTATCGTGCGCGTTACAAACAGTCCACACACTTTAATATATCTCACGTTTATACTGATAGTATACATCTGTCGCAGTTTCTGTTACATTTTTCCCTCTCTTTTCTTTTATTTCCTTTAAAGTCCATAACATGCGAAAACTTAATTGTATTTTTCATGAGGTTTACATACGATTCCAGGTGAGAAGCTATTGCGACGAAATTTTTAAAGAAAACCTCTCGTTCGTTTCTTTATAATTTTTACGGTTCTGTATTCTCGCAGGTCTGCTACAGTTATTATTATTATTTTTTTTTTATTTTCTCTTTTTCTTAGACCGTATGCTTTAGTGAATGCGTTTCTTTCATGCACTTCTTCTTTCGGTTCATTATTCCAGAATAATTAAAAATGTGGAAAATTTATTAACAGTTACACATTAAACACTTTTAAATGAATTGCGTTGAAAACAGTATACAAGCACTACCTTGAATGAAGAATCTTAACTCTAACGTCGTATACGCGAAGAATAGCAAAGACTTTGCAATTTTTTTTTTCGTCATCTTCAAGCGGAAACATTAGTAACGGTATTTAAATCGCAACTACTTTGTGAGAATGTTTGAAGACAAGAATTGCAAAAGTGCAAGACTTCTTCACTTTCAGGCATTTTTGTGATTTGGTCGTCATTTGGGGTACTTTTGGCTGAGTTGAAAATTTTGAAAAATGTTTAAATGCGCAGCTTTTTCTACGCTATACAACGCAGATTGAAACAACAGTTGTGCGCTTTTCAAATTTTTTAATATTTTGGGATTTAAGGATCGCGTCGGATAGTCGGTGTGAACCGTTGATTTAAATAATCTGCTGGCGCTGAATTTGCTAGTTTTGAGCGATTGTTTTGAAAACAACAATTAAACTCGCCTACCGTGACTAACTGCGCATGCAAACTGATTATAGAATTTCGTCATAAATTGTATCGTAAAATTTATGTGGAGTTTATACGAAGAATTACAAGATCGCTCCTGCTTTCAGAACAACGGCATATGCAGCAAGAATTATCTGTTCACTTGTAAGCCTTTGGCACCATACCAAAAACACAAACGTGAACAGTGACAATGGGAATCCGCATCACGCTGACCTTTAAAAAGTACTTAAAACACTGAACATTCATTAAGGTAGCCAATGTGTTCAAAACAGACGTAGTTGAGATGCTTGTACAAAAAAAAAAAATCGTACAGCAATTAATCGCAGTGTGTTCAAAAGAACATAAATATTATCAGGAAGAATGTGTTGGAAGCCAAGCGTTTACTTCTATTAACTTCACCTCAAGTGAAATATTAAATCCGCTAACAGCACTCTTCTTTATATACTTTAATAAAATTTGCATTATAAAAATTCACAAATTTATTGACAAATGCGAAAATGATGTCTTCAAGTTCCTAAATTAACGCTGAAGGACGTGCGTATTCAGTCGGAATTTGGATTATCTTAGGAAGGGTTTTGAAGGAGGCAGGTATTGCATGTTATTTCGCTTTTAAAAAAAGTTCACAATCGATTTCACATGAATTTGAAAATAAATTACAACCTTATAAATGATCAAGATCGATCAAGATAGTGTATATCCTGATAGTATATATACTTCGTCTTCATATATCAACAAGTGCTCCTTCTCCCATATATAAAATTCTTTTTTATGAGAATCTTTATATATCGAATCATTATTTTGTAACAATTTCCATCCAAGCACAATACAGGCTAAGCGGTGTCGCAATACAGAGCATAGAGTATTTGCAGTAGCATGAGAGGTTCCAAAACTGGCAGCTTGATAGCCAATAGCTATAAAAGCAGTGAAAAAACCAAGAAGTTCCTTTAGGCGTTTCATAGCACCCGGACGTACAGGTGAAACGAAGCACTGCTTTAATCCTCCATGAAACGGGGCTCGTAAGATAGTAGCATGCGCTCTCTCGCGTTCTTATTTCGCGGAGGCCTGACCCGAAGTAGGATATAGCGTCGCGATTCAGGCAAACAGTAGCACGTGCAGTACGTGCCTATCTGCTGCAAGTGTTTAAAGCCCTGGTACAGATGAAGCACCAGGAACGCGAAATAATCGAGTCTCGGTATACGCGAATCATGTAAAACCCCTCGAGTTGTAATAGAATTCGCAAACATTTTTATTATCACAGTTTTTAGGCGAATGTGTGAAAAACCGAATTTTCGCTCTTAAAAACAGAAAGGTTCTCAGTTGATATTGACTTATGAGCAGGTTCCCAGGTTCCTGCCAAATTCACAGCCGACATGTTTATTTTTGCGATGAGAGCAATGTTTACCACAAACATAACAGACGGCCAGGCGGGCAGACTTAAATTGATTCAGAAATTGATCCTGATCAAAAATATATATACCTAATGGGCTCTCTGAAGCTTTCTTTTGGATGTTGCAAGTGTTTGGACACAAAGAACTTTCTCTAGATCCAACAATGAACTGCAAAGATTGATTTTTGATTAAATCAGTGCATGAAAGAGAACTAATTAACCGACACAAGATAGGTTCTAAGTATGCCATGACTTTATTTGTAGAGCAACTAAGATTTAACTCCTTATCTTAGTGCTGCGTTTTAGAAAAAAAAAAAAAAAAAAAAATATATATATATATATATATATATATATAAATAAATTAAAACACGTGACCGCATTTACATTGAAAAAAAGAAAAAAGCTCGAGAACTGCTCATTAGTTGTGCAATCAATGCGATGTCAATTTTAGAGCAAGTTTTTGCTACAGGTGTGAAAAAATGTCGCATATAATCAGAGGCAACGAAATGTGTACATTTTTTTTTTTTTTTGTTTTTTTGTTATGTGTTTTGGTTTTACATGGAAATGTTCGAAGGCTCTCTACAGCACAAAAACAAAATTCACTTTTTACGTTACACAAAAGTTTGGTTTTTTATAGAAGAATATTTGTATAAAGAAAGCCGTGTACTAAGCCAATAAAAATGCATTGTGAATGAGAGGCAGAAATGCCTAAGTGTGTGTGTGTTTTTTTTAAGCAAAAATTTGCCCTTTGCGGGAATGGCTGACTTTTAAGATACCGACTAATTGGTAAAAACACATAGCCAGATAATCCGCGATTTTATTCGCGAAACTAAATTTGCGCTTTGTGCGAACGGCGAACGGCGAACGGCGAAGTTTTAAAGACTAAGCAATTTAAATCAGAGAAACACATTAAGTTTACATTCATTATGTTGAACACTACAGATCGATATGTTGTTGTAGAAAACGAAACGACGAATAGTTATAAACGTTGCTAGCTACTCTTTAAAACTAAAACTGAATCCACCGAACTGGAGAGAATGCAAAAATGAAAATCGCCGCATTTGAAGGAGAAGGGAAGGCTGGAAGAGACTTGTCAAACATCCTTGCATCCAAATTAAGTGATATGAGTGTTGAGGTCTGTTCCTCTGTTTTTTTTTTTTTTTTTTTTTTTTTTTGCGTGATAGATGGAAATGGGATTACGGTCAGAGATTGGATTCTAATATCATATTAACGTGTCCAAAATAATGTCACCATTGATGGAGACGACTTTCGATCGATTCATTGAAAACGAAGTCCGATGAATTCGGATGTAATTTATTTAACATACTCGTTTAATTGTAGCGCAATTAATTGTAGTCAACATATTTACTTTTAACGCATTTTAGTGACCTAACTTTTATTGGTATAAGCCTTCATATATTTTTATTATTTGTATGAGCATTTATTTTAATTATTATTGAGATAAGCATAATTTTCTGTAATAATTAATGCATAAGTTATACGTTCGGGCAAAAGGCAAAGGCAAAGGCAAAGGCAAAGGCAAAGGCAAAGGCAAAGACAAAATTAATATCTAGCTTAGCTTAGTAGACAACAAAAAGGTAAAATTCCCAACTATTTTCCATTTCTTCAAGATTATGTTTGTCTTATGAATCAAGTACGACGCGAATATCGTGAAACCTAATTCGCGCGTTTGCGGGAAAAATCTTATAATACATTGGATGAGAAATTCTGAAGTGCAAGAGGCTCGACCTCTTTCCTTTTCTTTGTTATTATTTATATAACTGGGACCTGAGGTGATGGCCATCCAATTTTTATTTACAACACACACATTTATCCACATTAGCTATCAGGATTCTACGATCTAATACCACTTGATCATGTTGCGCGAAGGTGTGAAAAATCACTTATTTGCGTAGATAAGCCAACAACCATAGAAGTTTTGGAAGCAAAGTCATGTGTTATTGGTAGAAGTTAATCTTAGTTGGGAACCTAGAACCTACGAAACTTATTTCATTTTAAGCTTTACTGTGTATGACGTTAGAGAGGCAGAGGCTTTTTTTTATTCTTGCCCTGGCTTAGCTCAGGTGACTTAAAAACATTACCTTATCGGACAATAAAGCGACCAAGAAGTTAGCGGCAACACGCCCGTTATTGTACGTTCTGCGTATTCATTCGTTTACTGCGTATATCCTGTAATAAGTCTGCATCTATGCACACCCAACCTCCCATGTCATACCATACCTTACCATACCTTAGCAAGACCATTATTCCCTATGCTTATTCTATGTCGCAAATTTTACATACACACATGTCGATAGAAGTTGACACATACATATACATATATACTTATAAAAAGTACATATACAAATGTACTTATTCCACCATTCCACTCCGGCTTGTAGTTATCGGTTTTTTAAAATCAAACAAAGTGCAATTTAATAATCCTTGAAACAATTTCTCCTTTTTTCCTATTATTACAAGTGTTGTATATAATCGTGTATACCTTCGTTTTTACAGTCAACATCCGAAAAAATTTTCTTAATTTTCGTCACTGCTACAGAGGCTATAACATAATGTGTGCGAACTCATTTGTGCCACTAATCTTATAGCGAAATTCTTTGCATCAAGTGTACCGACGGAGTTGAGCGTGCAGGTAAAGCTCATTAAGTACCTAAGAATTTATAAGCACTTAATGTCAACTTTACTTGTCAACCGACGATATGTATCTGCATATTAAATTTGCTCTTTATATTGTTTGCTGTGCTCATAAAGAACATCGTAAATGTTTTTTTTTGTTCGAGTTATAAAATATTCTTAAATAAATTGTAGCACTTCGCTTAATACGGTTATTGATATAAAGACTTTTCAAAATAATGCATCACATGGGACTTTGTGGAAAAAGTGACTCGAACCATTCTCAGTAAGGTTCGTCTTTGGGCCAAAACACGTCCGTCGCTAGACGATCTATAAATTGAACATAAGAATACATGAACAGACACCAGAATGACAGACGGACTGAGAAGCTTAGATGATGGTAGTAGAGTAAAGAGTAAGCCTATCTTAAGTCTTGCTAAGTGTTGTAGACATCCGCACAAACTTAATATACCTACATGCCCCAAGTGGTGTAGGGTAGAATACTATGAAAAAACACTTGCTAACCGAGCTTTGTAAGTGAAAGAAGGGAACTTGTCAAAGAAATACACACGTCCACAGATTGTAACAATGATACTCAGAATAAATATGATTCCCTTGCAGACTCGCACTTATGGTATTCTGACTATCTCTTTGTCTGTCTCTCTCAGTCTGTCTCTCTCTTCTTCTTACGTACTCTCGCTCACTATTGTCGAATGTAAAAAGATAATGGTTTTCCATTATCTTAGCGAAAGCGATCGTTGCCTCTTTTGCGCAGGAACGATGCAAAAAGCAGAGAAGCGAACCGCCTACAGCTCATATACCCGAATGTATTCGATATCACAATTGATGCTGCTTTCCCCTGAGTTGAAAAGGGTTAATTAAGCTCCGAAAACAGAAAAATAATTTTATAATTATAGCACTTAATCGTTTATTGTTGCTTGCTGTGAAGGAATGAACACTGAAGGAGAAATTCTCTGGAAATTTCAATGCATTCATCGTTAGAGAGAGAGAGAGAGACGATTGAAAAAGTAAATGCCATAGAGTTGAGAAAACATACGAAAGGGAAGCGTGCTAATGACAATTTCATTGCAATGGCTTGTCGCGTGTAATAAGATGTCGTCAACCTCACAAATTGCATACAATCGCGTTTTCTCCTGTTAAGAGCAATGGTTTGGAGCATGAAGTAATAACAAAAAACAAGTCAAGCCATTTACATTTGGTCTACGGGGAACATTGGATACCCATCACCTCAAGCAATTTGCAAAATCTTTTGCAGACAGTTGGCGTGTTCGTTGTTGGCCAATGACACCCATTCGTCATTTGTCAATGACACCCATTTGTCATTTCCCATCAATACTTCCGTTTTGTTTCGAAGTAAGAATTTTTTTGCCTGCTATAGGTGTGTTTGCAGGCCGATGATATTCATTTTTTCACGAAACTATTACACGGTCCTTGTAAATACTGTGCCGATATTTTGACAAATATTTATAAGATCTTGTAAGTGATTTTTTGTATCTAATTTTGTGGTGGTTCAGTGTGGGTCAGACATGTTTTCAAAAAAAGGTTTGTGGCAATCAAATGATAATGAATTTCTTTATATATATAAATATTTTTACGGTTATCAACTATACTTCAATTCTACCCCGACAAACAGGCGCATCTTTCAAAATCGGCTCAAAACCTAACATTAATTAAGAAAATTCTCTATGTGATCTGTAATAAGCATTTGTTGTGACAAATTAACCATACGATGACAGTCAAATATATGTAAACTAAAGATGAGAAACTCGTTCATGCTCTTATATCCGCTAGTCTTTCACTTGGGACACGTATTCAAGTACCCTTCCGCCTTATAATTAACTGAATGTTTGGAAGAATAAGCGCTCGTTTGTTTAGCTTAACAAAGTTTTATTTCATTTGTTCTTATTGCACTTTGGAAATTAAAGATTACATGCCCTTCAAATAGGATTTTCAGTGCAAAAATAATGAAGGAAATGTGGGCTCATTGCCAAACTTGACTCACAATTGTCAAAGAAATCGTTAGGATAGTTAGGTTGACAAACATTAAATTCAATCAAAGTAGAAATCTTACTTTGCACAGAATCAGATGATGTAGTTTCTATATTAATCGAATCCTATATTAATCGAATCCACTCTCTGACTGCAAGAAACACGAGAGGTAAATAGTTGCTAAAGACACGCCGGATAATAGCGTCTTATTACTTGTTTAAATAAACACAACTATGAACAATTACTTACAAGCGCATAATAAATGTATTATATGCGTTTTATCATTATATATATATATATATGTAATATGCGTGTGCAAATTTATATTCGCTGACACGAAGAAAAAAGTATTTAACTCACAAATGTAAATGTCGCGTTCCTTGAGCCGGCTCTGATTATGCATTCGATAATAAAAGCAAACTTTAATGTAAGCACATGCACATACGTCTCTCCATCCAGCCATACATCTGTAAATATTTTGCGTACGCATATATTGACATTAACAAACCGTTATTCCGTTACTCCGTGCACAAGTCAGAATAAATTTCCGTTCCAAACACTTGTTAACCTGTTTGTCTTGTTCGAGTTGTTGTCTCTCTTTGCCTTAAGTGCGCCTTCTTCTTAAAATGCAAATCGATATTTTAAACTTGCGATCGATATCGTCGCAAAATGTTCGTGAAAGATATCCCAGATGCCTTAGCTGGCACGTTGCACAATCTTTGCCCGGTTGAAAGTGAACTATCGACCTAATCACTTAACAAATATTCGGATATCGCCGTTGATATGCATATAAACTCGTAAAATGCCACAGAATTTTGCCAGCTACAAGAATCATAGAAATCAAAAAGAGTTTGCCATCCATTACTTATTCACATCAGAAACTGAGGATGGCATAGCGCGCGTCGTAATGGCCCAACGTGTAGTTTTTTCCATTCCTTTCGTTTAATTCTTATGTTTGCCATCCGAAGGCGGTACGTCGAGCTTGTTATTGCCTTTGCGATACCCTGAAAGCATACACTTTTTTGTCCGTCCTAAAGTCCTGAAGAAGGCTGAGAGAAATGTCCATCACTTCATAGCTTTCCCCTCCGTCGGCTTTTGCAATGCTCCCGAACGTTGAAATTTACACAGAAAATTAAAATTTACAAAATTTGTAATTCAAGTCGAAACCGACGTCACCCTACTGTAAAAGTATGTACGACAATAGTCGATAATTGCGACCTACAACGGGCAACGGATATTGATTTAGAGTTTTGTATACACATTTGGAAGAACCTGCACGTAGGTCAGTGCAAAAATGAATCTCCTAGACATGGCACGAATTAAAGACTAACTCCGAGGTGAAAATATTTATCTTAATTATTTATGGCAAACATTATAGTTCCGCACCCGAACAAATAGTGTCTCCACGCAGCACGTAAATTAATGAAAGTTGAATGAAGATAAGACGCTCAGTACATTTGCACTGATTACTGAAGTGAGCGGATTTAGGTTAGTCTGTTGATTTGGATGAGCACGTCGACTACTTAGTTTTTTATTAAAGGATAGTTTGCCACACATACACATCAGAACATCTCAAGCAGCCAAGTTGTAAATATGTTTGACCCGAAGTGATATTTTACTCAGTAGTTAGCGGAGGGCAATTACAATGAGGTGTGTGTTGGGCAACATTGCTCCGGTTCTGCGAGTCATGTTCTCGTGCATATGAGTTGGAGCCGCATAATCCGAACTAGAATAAAGCAATTTTAGTAATTGAACGAAATGAGGTAAAAGAAGCGATACTTTTCTCAGAAGAGTGTCTTCATCTATCTGTGCAGGTGAACGTGCATTAATTTAAGTTAAACTAAAAGAAAAAAATATAAAATAAACCAGTTTTTGCAAACAGTTGTTAAAATATGTAAATTAACACGAAATTGCCTGAAAATTTGGCATCTGGCCAACATTTGCTGAGCCAATCTGGACAAATTCTCGGCGGTACTGCCTAAAATGATGGGATGGGATTGGCAGGGGGCAGGGGGAGTGGGTATAAGTCATTAAATGTCAGGCGAAAATACATAAATATCCGAATACATCTATCTATATATGCATGCATATGCATGTGCCCACGCGGGCACACACACATTCATTCACGATACACTGCCATAAGAGTATATTTTTTATACTAAAACTATGTAAATTTACTTTAATCTCATTCTACACCGCACTCAGCCAAACACAACTTGTATGCATTCACTCGCATGTACACATACATATCCACGAGACTGCGTGTGTGTGTAAGCACCAACTGTTGACCATTTTGTTATCAATTAAATATTTAATATGATCTAAAATGTAAGCAATCTGCTGCACGGGCATATCCAAGCTCGTGCATGTACGTGGACGTACGTACGTATGTGTGCGTGCTCGAACTTTTTATGCAATTTGCTGTGCTGCGTCACACACTTTAATTGACTCTCATCTCATTGTGTTGTATAGAGTAAGTAAGTAAGAGTATTGCGGTACTGCACTATAGCATATCCTTTTCTACCTTTGTTGATTATAATTGCTGTTAGTTATGTGTTTGTATGCGTGTTGTTTCTTCTTTTTTTGTTGGGCTAATTGCAAAATATACGAAAATATCGGAACAGTAAGTGGGTCACTTTTGATTAAAGTCCTCAACACGTAACATCGCCATCAACATCACCATCATCATTATCAACACGATCATGATCGTTTTTGTCACTACTAACTGTTTACCAATGCCGCCGCTATACAACTACTACATCATCCCACACCCACACCTATACTGCCATACAATACTATCTGTTATTAATGGTGTTATGTGTATGAGTAGATGATTGGTTTTTGGTTGTTGGTTGTTGGTTGTTGGTTAGTTGGTTGGACACATGTGCACATATATTCTCGAATCGGTAACAAAATTTTACTTCAGCCCTTAAGGTTCTTTATAAAACCATCGCAAATTATATATTAACGTGTGTACAAATAACCGGGTATATGGGTACGTGTATGGTGAGCTTGCGAATGTGTCCGCGTGTGGCTGCTACTTTATGTAGCCCAATGCCTTCTTATGCCTACATACATGAGGTTTCGACCTCATTAGGGTGTATGTGACTGTAGAACGCTCTGCGGTTAACACGTTTGCCGATATAATCAAATATTACAATTCGTACTGAGTGGAGATGGGTGCGCGTCAGTAAATATAACATATTTTCCATTCTATACTAATGTGTTCATCCGTAGATGCATGTACTTATACTTATATTTGTATGTGTGGGAAACACATTAATTATTGCCAGCGGTTTTAACCTAAATTTTATTAAATTTAATTTTAATCTTTGCATTTCTTGCTCACGTTCGTCACACGACGAAATGACCACAAAGAAATTTTCTGCTGCTGTAGCGTATGATACGACTAACTAACGCTCCGTAAAGCCCATGTAAAAATAAAATCCATGTGAAACAATTGTTTGCACTTAGGAGAAAGATTTTCGTCACTAACGAAAAATGTTCGCTGCACAATTTGTTCTATTGTTTTCCGACGATGTATTTGTCGAGCTCTCACATTGCTATGTATGGGTTATATCAACTCAAACTCTTAATGTCAGTAGACGGTAGAGCAGATAGTTTGCCAGACTTCTTACTACAGCTTATTAGAGTTGAAAACTTGACATCATAAGCCTCATTAACGGAACGAAAAAAGTAACTGGTGCTCATATTTTAGTGGTTGGTCACTTGATATTCCTGCACTCTCTTCTACTTTTGTCCTCCCACGACGTTTTTCATTTTGAAATTAAAAACTCGAAAGACAACGGGTTAAATTATATCATATCGTGTCTTCAATTTTCTACTCACTAATGCCCGCTTCGCTCAGTGCCATACAGATTGAATTCATTTTATAAAAACGATGACTCAATTGGTTACGCAATTAGAGCATTAAAATCTGTGTAGGTATGTATATGTATATCTATATGTATGTGTCATAAATATTATCAATATTTACTTTATTAAGTGTCATCTGACTTCTGCTTCCAACCAAAAAGCTTTTCATAATAATCTCTGGAAGAAGACAAATATCCGCACCTGGAAACAATTTCTTACACTTTTACATATTATCTCCCCGTTTTCTTATTCACTTAACTATCGCATTATAGCAAGCGGGGGATGGGAGACAAGAGCTAATATTACCTATTAACCATGGCGCCTCAAGGTTTGCCCACTTTATTTGCTTGAACTTTCATATCCCTTTTGATACAATGAATTACTTGAACTACGACATGCGAGTTAGCGCAAGAGACAGTAATAACACTAATGCTTTTGCAAGTTTAGTTCAAATTTTAAATGTGAAGAAAAGATTGGCTGTGTTAGGCACGAACCGAATTTGTTCCTCATCTACTACTCATCTCTTACATAGAAGAAACAGTAAGCAATTCTCAGCAAGGCGTCCTTAACGTTTCGAAAAGTAATATAAGCAATCGACAGTCAGGTATGAGAAACCCCCGATTCTATTATAAGGCGTTAAATAAGTAATTGGTTGGATATTTTTTTATCCCTCCCCATTGAATATATTCCTGTTATTTCATTACACCGATGTTATTAAAAATGAAATGAATCCGAGTGTAACTAGTTTCCTGTGAATCATAAAAACATCAAACCAAAAATGCTTGCCATCTTGGGTTGATCGGTATGATGAAAGTAGGGTGTAATGTCTGAAGAGACACTCAGGCATATATACATATATAAAGAAAGTAGATGATGATGATGATGATGATGATGATGATGATAATGATGATGATGATAATGATGATGAGGACGGTGATAGTATGTAACAAGTGACAGCAAAATACTTAAGCAGACGGACAGACGCAAAAGGCAGACAATTAGAATACATAGTGACAGTCTTTACGGCAAACACAAAGGCAAAGACAAAGGCGACGGCTAAAGGATCAAAATGTTGAAATAACAAAAAAAGAAAAGAAATACTAAATAAATGACAAGTGAGAAAATGAAACAAATTCTTGCATAAATGGCCACCTCTTCTATATAGCATAGCTTGACCTTTACCAGAAGAATATGCCAGCAGACAGCCAGTCAGTTTTTGTTTAGTCAAGGATTAACTGAAAAAGTAACTAATGCGTCTAAGCCCCATAAAAAAATTAACAAAAAGCGAATGTAACGAAACAGAATACAAAAAACAGCATCAACGTATTGTTCGCATATAGTTATGTTTATACATAACTTTCTCCCTTCAAATTACAAAATAATAAATTTAAAAAAAATTGCAGCGACGATGAGAATGAGAAAATTAGCCCATAAGAAAACTTAAGCGATTAAATAAATTTGCGATGCTCTTCTCACCTTTCTCCTACTTTAAGTAGCGTTTATAATTAATTATACAGGAGTCACATGAAATGAGTGAGTGAGTGAGAAATCACTAACGCAACTTGTCTCTGACGACACAACACACAAGCAAATAATTAAGATAAACATATTCATGAGTCACAATTTCTCATATTTCCCGTAATTTTTATTTTTATTTTTATTTTTATATTTTTTTTTTTTGCAGGCCAATGAATAATCTAATAGGACGCAACATTTTAATGGGTGTCGCTTAAAAATTTCAAACTGTAATTCAAGTTGTTCAATGGGGGCTTAAGAACACTTTTCTTTAGTTAATCTTTGATGTCTTCTCCTTGCAGTGCTTGAATGAAGCGTTTCCGTAAAATATTCAAAATACGTGATCAGAAAAAAGTATGGCAAGGCTTGTCTATTGGACTCGGGGCGGGTTCCCCGTTATAGGTTTCATCAATTGAGAACAACCGTCTACTTTTATTAAAAAGACTGTTGTATTCCGTTGACAATACTGATGCACTCCTCACAGTTCAAGCTTAAGAGAGGACCATGCAGAAGCACATATGTTTATAACGAGATCATTTGGCTGTTAGCTGTGGGCACGAGAGGAATTGGTGGATTCCAAACTGAATTATAATATATGTTTAGTCTCGGACAGGTAATGTGCTCAGCCCATTAAAATCGGGTGAAATTTTATTCTTAGCGTAAAATTATATACGAAACTTCTTCCGCGCGATATCGGGTTCTTCAAAATGACTTGCACAAGATTGTTGTGCGGGCATCTCATATGATACCATTATAGTTTCCAATGAATTTATTATCCGTTCCTTCATACATACAAGTAATACAAAGCAAAATCAAGGCGTCAAGTATCCTTTTCCAATCTCTATGATATCTTAGATCTTTTAAATCTTAGTCTCAAGAGAAGTTTGTTCTCGACCTCTTTCTATGCATCTAGCCTATGCATCTTTCGCCAAGATTATCGTACCTGAGTATTTGTTTCGACTCGACTTAGGGCTCTGTCTACCGCACTTGAGAAGAGCGAATTAAGGATCACACTTCAGGATCCTTAAGGATCAACATCATCTCACCGCCCGTAACTTATCGATTCAGTTTAAAACGAGTAGCCATTTTCCGAGTACTTGTTGCACAATTCAGATTCACATTTAAAGTTAAAAACTAATCGTAAACTTTGATTAAACAAATAGGGCTTTTTGCTCCCAAAGGGTGTTAATCAAAAAATTTCATTGAAATGAAAAGTTCATCTCCTTTTTATAGAGTTAAAAATTAGACGACTGCACTCATTCCTCACTCTCGGACCGTATACAGAGGTCACCGTGATTTACTGTGTTATCCTTCTTCTTCTTCTTCTTCTTCTTCTTTATGCTTTATTATGTAATATACGTACAAAATGCTTGCAGACAAGCATGAAAACACTTTTGACACAAGACTCCAGTTGAACGTTGCTATACCTTATAGGCAACGTAACGCCGTGTTGCTCTCGCCGCGCTTGCAACTATTTTACGGTTTACTCTTATTCGCTTCTGTTCTAAGAACAAAAGTATTTTTCCATTCAAGGCAGGCTTTGGAATCCCACAGCAGAAAGAAAAAACAAAAGAGAGTCCAGCATAAATCAGACCGGAACTAATTAAACATAGTTGACGATAGATAATCCCACACAAGTTTCACTGATACGATTTAACAGCCTTACCATACACCCGCACCCTTGTCCGAGGGACGTCGAACTTATTATTTTGTTGATTGTCTCAAATCCCTTCTAATACGCATTGCTTTCCATTCAGCTGGCCGAAGCGCGTGTTTGTCATCTTCAAGACCGCAGTGCGACACTGCCACCCAGCAGACGAAAGACGTGAGATAATCAACTTTGAATATCCATCTCTCTGCCTGATCGTAGTTTCTCGTTTAACTGACTTATTGGCCATCTCTGGTCGAGCGGCGATTTCTCGCTAAGCATGAGCGTTCATCGTACACATTGTGTGAATTCTAATACCATCATAAATGTTTTCAAACAGAGTTCATGTTAATTCGCTCTTTCTACACTGAAACTGAACTTCACAATCATCGCTTGAGCGAATAAATTTATAAAACTTGGAAATTGTTTGTGACCTGATTGAGCTGATCGGTGGTTCAGCGGTAGAATGCTTCCCTGGCACGAGGGCGGCCTGGTTTCGATTCTCGCCCGAAGCAAATCCGTTATTTTATTGTTCTATGTAACTCTAAGAAGAGAAGGTCACTTAAATTATACGCATAGACATACGTGCATACGCACAGACATGAATGTGAAATCTCCAGTAAAAGCCGTAAGGTGCATGCAGTAGGTGAAGCGGATTTGTTGATTGACATGCCATAGAGGAATCATTTGTGTATGCATACTACAGTTTCTATTAATCGGGCTGGCGGAGTGTGTTGTGCTCTTAGTGTACACTAAAAGTAAACAAACTCTTCTTTTTATCTACAAAATCTGATATTTCTCAGCTTTTGCTTGCAAAAATTTGATGAGAGGAACAACTGCTTGAAACTCTATAGTTAGAGAAGCACCATCTGTTAAACTTGACGTGCTTGTTGGCATTGTTTCACAAACATCACCTTCCAGTTGATTTCGGCTCTTAATGACGTACGCTTGTTGCGCATTTATTTGTAAGATGCTGACAACGTTTGCAAAAGTTTACCCAACCTTTTTAACAATTTCTTCCGCATTTCTGATGCAAATTAATCATGCAAGTGGTAAAGTGGCCATGAAGCCAGCAGACGATGTAGGCGATCTGACGGAAGAGTTTAACAATTTACATCTGGAACACGTCGACGTACAAGGTAAAATGAAATGAATGAATAAAAGCCTCTCTGTCTCTCAAGAGACATTTCGGAGACGGAGTTTGTTTTGAAACCAATGCTTACTTAGTAGATAAACGAAATAGAATCTGTTTGCTCGAGTTTAAAAGGAATATAAGTCAGTCGGCAATGTTGACGCAATAATAAACTCACCTCAACTCGGAAAAGTTCTCAACAATGATGCTCGAAATGCTCGCGGTTAATAAGAACTCGGCCATCGTGGAAGCGACGCGAATAGATTGTTTAACGAATGAAAAGACTTTCGGATAACAAAGCTTTTTTCTTAAGTGAGCCATCAACGTCCCTGAGGAATTGTGGTGCAAGTTCAGGCTTAACGCAGTGGCCGCGGTGCAGGCAAAGGTTTCTCCTCTCATGTAGCACGAGCTCGATTAGAAGGTCAAAAATACGAGTTCGCTACGTTGTTATTGCGCCAAAGCAGCGGACAATTTACATTTACTCCCTAATCCAGTGTAAACAACGTCTGCTTACGTTTGAGACCAAATCCCTATGAGGAATTAATGGTAACAGTACTAGAGTCGAAAGTAGAAGTGAAAGACCGTTCAACTGTGTAACTGTTTGACCGAGCGACAAACCCAATTAAAATTACTTGCTGCGAAACTATTGCTTATGTAATAAAACAAATTGTTGTGCTTTTCTACTTCACATGTTCACATGTTCAGTTATTTCGCTGTTCAATATGTGACCGCACTTCGCCTTATCTTCCAGCAGAGTTTCGTGTGGATTTTGAGTTGATCAAGGGTGCCGGGCTTTTCATTACATTGAAACTCATAAAATTTATGAATGCATTAATAGGAAAAAATAGTTGATCGGCCGTAGAAGGTGTTATGTTATGTTTTGTTTTTACTTTCACGTTTCACTCAGAACCGTACTGGGTAGCGTGAAGTGAAACTAAAGTTAACTTTTATTGATTAAACTCCACTTGCACTTACAACCTTAGCCAAGCATTACAAGGCCAAGCATTGTAAGGCGACACAAGTACCAAGCGAAGCAAAACAAATGATTGCAGTCACAGGAGCATGTTTGCGTAGCCGAATCTTTATCCTAAAAACCAACAACAAAATAAAATTTCACTGGTTTGTAATGTTGAACGAACGCAGCCGATTTTTCCGTTTCTTGCAGGTAGTCTGCGAACATCTACAGAATATATGTGCAATCTATTTTCTTCACATCCGCTGTGGTTTGTGGCCGTAAATGAGTAAAAAGTTGGCTTTTTGGCTTTCAATACCATATATGCACAGATGTACTGTGGGCGTGTGCTTTGACCGATTTAGTTCATTTTCAATTCCAACCTACCTACCAAAACTCTAAATGTTTTTGCCGAACTTAGAGCTGGCATCTTAGCTTTGGCGAGTGGAAAATTGATCGCCGCAGACGTACGCACACACAAACGCACACACGGAAGGACAGGTATTTCTAGATCAATCCATAATCTGATAGCAGTCAACAATATATATACTTTATGACGTTTCCTTCTGGGTGTCGGGATGGTTTTGACAAAATGGATCACTCCTTTATTGACGACATCCCATCCCTTGTTGTAGACATAAGAACAAACCATGTAGATGTGTAGAAGAGAAGAGTAAATTATTCGAATCGCGCAATGAGTTAGGTTTCAAATATAATTTTGAAGAGCACAACACACACAGGAAAGTCGTTTTTACACAGCTACATAGTACGGTGACTTACGGTTTCGTATACTTAATTGTCCGGCGAAACTTTACAGCGAATACATTGCAATACGACTACGAGTTAAAAATCAATCCTTGCTATTATTGCGATATTGCCGTTCCTTGGGATCAAGCGTTTGTTAATTTGAACTTGTTGGGCGTTCTATGCATATTTCTAGGTCCGCCTTGCTTACTGGATATACGCAAAGATTTCCCCGATGTCAATGAACCGCAACCATTATACCTCGTGCCAGGTACGAATCAGTTTTGGCTGCCAAACGAAAGAGGTCTCCTGTTGATACCCCGCGGTGCTACCATTGAACTCTATTGTTCAAAGGAATTTTTCAATGCAACGAAACAGTACAATGAAAGCAATGGGCTCAAGATGCCGCAAAATTCAAGGACAGTGTGTCTACGCTGCTTACAGGATAAAATATTTCTGTGGCAGGGCGAGAAACATGAGCTGCGGCAATTCGTTTGTACAGAGCACACACGCTACGAGGTTGAGCGTACGAATGAGCCATGCGGCAAGATGCCAACGCCAGGCATGACAAACGCAGCAACGTCATCATCAGCTCGAGAGTATCGTGTTGGTTTTACTGCAAATCGTAAGGAGCGATTTCTCGAAACAATGCGCATTTGCTATGATGAGGCATTGCTGAGAACATATTACGTACGACATACATTGTCCCCGGCCATCCTTCATATGCAGAAATTTGTAAAGCGTTTGAGCTTCAGCAAGGCCGGATATTTCGATGACCTGGACATTAACTACTTTTACAAGCGAAAAAACCAACATGGACGGGTGGCATTGCTGCTGAAGGGAGAGCACCCCGAATATCTCTTTGATAACAAATCCTTATATTTGGTTCGAGGCCATTTAGCAGCGAAAGCAGATTTTGTTTATGCTACTCAGCAGCACAGTACATTTCACTATTTCAATGTGGCTCCTCAATGGCAGATTTTCAATGCCGGTCAATGGGCCAATTTGGAATACAATGTGCGCGGCTTCGTTGCCAGGTCACATCTGCACGTTGATTGTTACACAGGCACTTGGGGTATTTTGCAGTTGCCTATAGTAAGCAATACGCAGACGCAAGCAATAGAGTGGCAGGACTTTTACTTAGGACTAGACAAGAACAATAACCAAATTCTGCCTGTCCCCAAGCTCTTCTTTCGCATAATTCTTGACAGTTCACACCCGAATCGAGGCATTGCGCTGATCGGTGTAAATAATCCGCATGCGGGCATCAGGGAAGTCGAAGAGTCTTACGTAATTTGCCGCGATATACGGGAGGAGGTACCGTGGCTGCGTTGGATGCGTAATGAAAATCTAAGAAAAGGTTATTTATACGCTTGCCGCGTTTCAGAGTTTGCAGATGCAGTCCGACATTTGCCGCACTATTTAATGAATGTCACTGAGATCTTACAATAAAAATCTGTCGTTATTAGTATTTGAAGCTTGGATTAAATGTGAAACCAATTCACGCCTATCTTTGATTTTCCGGTTTTTTCTTGCAAATATCATTTGGTTGTTCAATCTGTGTTTAGGGTGGATGTCCCCTACATTGATGATAACAAAATATTTGGAAAGAATCCTTTCACTTGTTTCTATAACTAAACTGGCAATTTTTTTCACTAAATTTATTAACCATATTCGTCACAATTCGTTCAACAATTTCCCCAACACCTTTTGTTACACAATCTAGACCTTTCTCGGTTGACCATTGCCGTGATTAGTCCGACTGCGTGAACGCTGGTGATTAAAAACAAAACGGAAATGGAAATGGAAACGGAAAAGCAACAGTTGGAAAATCTTAAATATAAAAGTTTCAAAACCTCCCTCCCTTTTGAGGACTCGGAAGAGGGAATTTCGTAGACTTTGCGGATAGAGAGTCACTGTCAAAAGATCCCAAAAAGTAAACACTAAAAGAGACTCTTTGGCTTAGAATACGCTCCTGGCTTTATTGATATCCTTTTCAGTGGCCATTAAGCTAAGCTAAGCTAAGTAAAATCGTATGCAAAATTTCATATTTTTATATCTGGCATGTCTGGAATATGTATCATAGTAGTGGTGAGAACAGGTAACATGGTGGTAGTGTGGGGCGCAGTTAACACCTTCTGTAGAAATTTTTGTCGTTTGAAGAAAGTTCCAGTGGCTACACTGCCTCTCTGTTCATCAGTAACGTCTTTGGCCACCGGAATAGTCTCCGATTCTGAAAAATCACAGAGTACTTCAGCGAGCATTAAGAAGGCTTCCCAAATAGCATCCCTTGGTAGCTGATAGCCAAGCGAGATATCTAGAGAAAAAGCTTTGGTCGCGGGGACAAGATTTATAAATTCGTCTTAAAAACATTTGAGGGATGTGGCAACCCTTGTCAAACCAAGAAGCAGAGACAAACGTGGAAGAAGAGGACGCAAAGGAGTGGTGAGAATTGTTAATTGGGTTTCTGACCTGGCGAACGATGGCGAGATTTTGGATTACTTTAAGAAATGAAAATAAGAATTTAAAAATCTTCTCTCTTACTTGGCTTGTTGCGGTACGTAAAACCGTAAGTAAAATTTCATATTTTTGTAACTGGCAGCTTACTCGCTTGGTAAAGTCAAATCCTTTTCACATTTCCTTAAAGTTCACTTTCTTCTTCGTTATTCCCATCGTAAACCTGCAGTAACAATAAGAAGAAACCTCACAAGAAAAACAAAAAAAGCACAAAAAGTGCTCGTAATTTTTTCTTTTTTGCTATAACAAAACTCTTTTGTTATTATATTTTCTTTGGCAACCGCATGAAAAGCAAAAGTGACTACACTAAAATGAAATGTATATAAAAGAACAGTTGACAAAACTTTCTGGGATCGTGCCTACATGTTGCTTCGCCGTTGTAAAATCCAGCAGTAAATGTGAAAAAGAAAAACATAACGAAAAGTAGAGGAAAAACCATTGTGCAGTGAATGTGAATGAAAATAAATTTAAGGAAAACGTCAGAGAACGAAACTAGCGTCATGGTGATCCGTTGTGCTTTGCCAGAGAATTCAATCCGCGTTACATTGTTAAATGAAAGTGGCATAATATAAGTTGTGCGACATGAAAAGGTTACACATCTTACTTGCTCTGCTCTCCTTTGCTAAAGAAAACGACAGCAACGACAGATTTTGACCTATTAAAGAAATCGATTGCTTGTGGCAGTCACTTTACAAATAAGAGATGACGTGCGTGTCTGCAATGTACGTTTTTATATGCTGGCCTCTTTGCTAACAACTTTGAGTCAAAGGATTTAATGAAAATTTCTGTATGTTTGCTAGTATTTGTAACGGTTTCGATTTGAATCGCCTTACATGAGATGCAATTAAAGTAACCGACATTAATCTAAAGCAAACATTTATTTATACTGATTTATATTCATTTTGTGCCAACTTACGTGTTACGAGGCAAGTGAAGAGCAAGCAAAGAGCCAATAATTGTTTTGTTTTCATGTAACTTTTGCAATTCTTACCCCATCAGGACATACTGTAGCAGACATAAAGAGCGAGAACTTATAGATAGCTCAAGTCATAGAGATTGTGACATTTCCGTTCTGGAAGGACGAGGTTCGAGGTTAAGGACGCACTGTGCTCTTGATCGACCAATCGTTGAGAACATCGTTAAAATTCTTCAAAAAATTAGAGAACACCAACATATCTCCTCTTATAATATCGCTGCGGAACTATACATCGGTTAGCAAACAATTTTGAACAATTTGCATAAGGCTGGGTGCAAACAAAAGCCCGATATTTGGAGGTCAACTGTTTTAAGTGCGAAAACTTAAACGGAGTTATATGATAAGTAACAACATTGACTAAATAGAAAGCAGGATCAATTCGAAGAAGTTCATTAGGAAAGCAAAATCTCTCCTTTGTCATCTCCGATACTCCAAGTTACACATCCTGTGTTCTACAAGATCTCAATAAGTCAAATATCGATAATCGATAAGTTCGAATACGACTAGAAATGAATTTGTAAAGTGAAATCTATTCACTTTTGAAGATGTTGATGACACTCAGCGAACGTTGAATCACACGCTGCAGTAATGCGCTGCAACTGGAAAGCTCGAGATATTAGGTGGACAAAGCTACACAAAGCGTGGCAAAGCCCAGATTAGTGCGATCTATTGTTATGGTACGACTGGAAGGGAATTGTGCATCATGACGATTCGTTGCGCTGGCTACCCTCAGCGATTCGATACGATTCAAATGCAGAATTGAGATAAAGTGTCTAAAGGTGGGTTGAAAGGCTCTTTATAAGGCGCGGACTTTGCCACCTCCGACTACCGAACTGAGAAAAGTATTTGGTTTACTTTTTCGTCTCGTCTTTTACGTTGACACCGTAATGGCTTAAAAAGGAAAATATTGTTGCGGAAATGTCACATCTTGTGGTTTGAGTTTCGAAGAAAATTAGTCGAGTATCTAAAAAACACAATTCTAAGGAAAGGGTTAAATCAAGTACACATTCAGGCTGCGCGGCTGACGAAAAGATTAACAGTAGTCAGCAGAAATTTAGCGAGAAAACGGATGAACGGGATAAAAATGTCGAAATGAATTTAGTTAATGATAACTGGTTTGTGAAATATTTGCGGGAGGCAAAGGGTGTCGCGAGAGTCGAGTCAAGAGAGAATTCTCCGTATTCTGGGAAGAAATCCTGTTCCTGCTTATGGGCAGTTTTTATGCGTTTATGTTTTATTGCGATACCAATCGGTACATATGCGGTCATCTCTTTGCAAAAGGCCTCATCTGGCGTACACCGTACACGCTTACACATCGCTATTCAAACTAAAGAAATAATAAAAAACGTACGGATATAGTCATTACATCAAAATGGAATAAGTTTTTAATTTTTTGTTCATTTTGTTTTCTCGTTCAATTCAATAAAACAATTGCTCGTCAATTGTTTTGTATTTAACGCAGTCTTACGGTAATATTTGCAAAGTTTTAATACTATTCCAAGTTATATTTGGCCACTTCAGCAATAAATCCGCGGCATTAAGAGGCCGTTGTGGAATTTTTTTCAAAGATAATAAGCTTAAGTGTACGTGCACTGCCTTTTATCCAAGATTGGCTACAATTTTTTTTAGGATGACACACGGGTCATGCCCGGCTTTAAATACAGTGTGTTTCACTCTTATATAAACGACATAAATCAATAGCTGATAGTGTATGACCGAACTGGTATTTATGACTGCAAATCGGCACTCCTTGAAATCCAAGATGATGGGACATATAAATGTGGTGAGAGGATTGGATATTTACAAAAAAACCGACATCTTAAAGTTTTTTATTTGGAACATATTTTGGAACTTGCGTGTAGGCCAGACCTCAAGAGGCAGCGCGAACGGCAAGGCTTTACGTAGACGCAACAAAAAGATTTCCAGCAGCTCATATACCAACTCTTCACGCTACTCAAATTCGAGTTTTTCTATATTCCGTCTATAACTTACTTTTTTTTGTTCTCTTCTTTAATACTTTATTTTGTTTCTAATTAAAAAATTTCTTAAGAATTTCGCATTAAGTAGTATTAGCATGGTTTTGTAAAACATTGCAATGCATTGCTTCGGCATTACAAAAAGTCAACTTGCACTTAGCGTCCATGTACATTTTATTGGAATCATCTAAATTCATAATTAGTTCTAACGAGTTATCCAATCCATCTGGCATAGCGTGTAGAAGAACACGAGGCGCTCTGCGCTCTGCGCTCTGCGCTCTGCGCTCTGCTAGTAACAGATGTCCCTATAGAAGAAACCTAACACGCAGTCATGATTTTTAAAAATTTCATTCATAAAGGGACTAAATTTAGACAAGAAATTTTTGCATGGTTTACGTCCTTGCTAGAGTTGAAATTTAGAATAAAAAATAAAGAACAAACTAAACGAAAGCCAAAAAAACTGTGAACGTACATGAGAAAATACGGGGCACTACAGGAAAGCAAATCTAAATTACGGTTAATAGTTTAAATGCACTAAAAGCTTGTGATTGCTATTATCAGTGAAGCCCAAAAATCTTTTGCTTTCTTTCTACTCAAAGCAAAAATTCGGAAATTGTGGGCCCTTTCAAAGACTATTTTTATCTCGCTGTTTACTTCATAATGGCTTTCTGAAATGTGCCGAATGCGGTCTGTATCGTATCGTAATGCTCATTATGCATTAAAGGATTCGATAAATTAAATTTATCTTCTTCTTCTTCTTCTTCTTCCTCTTCTATATCAAAATAATATAGTCAGTTAGTTAGTCCTTTACAAAAATAAACTTCAAATAAACATCGAAAACGGCATACTGCGTAAGTATAATTTATTCAAATTTTACTTAGTTCACATTGTTTATCAATTTTTCTGCTTCCCTTGTTCCTCCAGAAATTGAGAAACTGAACGGTTTACATTCGGTAAATTATATTCTGATATTGTACTGCTTTTTCAGAACTTGATTTATTTTATTAAACAGAAATAAGAAAAGCAAAATTACTTCTATTTCAAGCACTCGTCTAAATGCAACGTAACTCTGCGAGCGATAGCGAAATTCTCCTTCAATAAATTCACAATCAATTTCAGCTTTCTCTGCAATTCAACACAAATGAAAATTCTCTCGCATTTTTCAACATAAGCAACCTATTGCCTGCAATTAAGGCAGAAGATTGCAGAAAACGGATGGATAATTAAACATGAATAAAAGATGAACACTTTATAGTGTGTACGCACTTACTGAAAAAATGCACACTCGCTCTATCGTAGCTTTATATCTTCATACCCATCAACGAAGGAGATGGAGAGGAAGGGGTATATTTATTTTGTCGAAACGTTCGCAACGTTCGCTAGAGGAAAGCATCAGAGACCCCACAAACTATATATATTCTTGATCAGCATCAAATTCTAAATCGATTAAAAAATCTGTCTGTCTGTCTGTCTGTTCGTCTGTGTACTGTCCGTTGTAAACATTCTCCACGCCGCAAAAATCAAGCTATCGACTTCAAATTTGGCTCGTTATTCATAAATTGTGGCAGATAAACGTGCACACATTTGGATGCATATTCTATGGGCAATGCTGTAGCATTTGTGCACAAAAATGGAAAAAATCGACCACGCCTGCCCAATATTATAGTGTATCGAAATGTAATTGTTTTTTGAATACCTTTATAACGCGCAGAAACAACGGCTTCAAAAATTTACAATACACCTACACATATCCGCCTGTTCGTCTGTCCATCTGTCTGTCTGTTCACGCAACTTTGTAGCATCTGTGGTGAACATTCGCCCATTAGCGAAAATGAAGATATCGCCTACAAAGTTGCAAGAGAACTTGGAATTGACCTAAACTGTTCAAAGGACACGCCTACGATGCCCAAATGCCAAAAACTTTTATTTTGAAAATAGAAGAAATCAGTTACGCCCACTCTATACTACAGAGCATGAAAATGATGTTCCTTTACTTCTTTTGTCTTTTCTCGGATAACGGCAATGGATATAAAAGATTCGGTCCGAACCGAATTTAATTTTCTTACTTGTTTTAACATACGTTTGCATCCCTTGTTATTTCTGTTCTTATCTTCTAACCGCATCTAAATGCTTCAATTTTTTTTAGGTATTTTCTTTATTTTCTTTTACTTTTGGAAGAATGCAGAGTTTAACAAAATGTCCATCGCCTAAAAGTGCCATTACTTTGGCTTTAATATTTTAGTGCTTAACAAGTTTCTTTTCCTTCGTTACCTTGTAGAGGCAGGGTTTATTCACAGAATTAGACACAAAATTCATCGTAGGCAAAGTAGAACTGTGTTTTATATACCCCCCCCCTTTCCGTTCTGTTTCGCATCATAAATGGTTTCGGTCTTTGTTACATTTACATTTCGTTCTGAAGATTAGCGTTCGAGCAGGCTGTGCCTACATCGTCTCAGTGAAGAAACGTTGTCTCTTTAACTGCCAGTGCCGGCAAAATTTTTATAGCTGAATAGCGCATAACAGCGAGAAAAGTCCCGCGAAAGTCGGCCCGAAGTCGTTGGTTACAGTCTTTGGCCACTAATCGAGCTTTATGTCTTACAATTCCACCTTTAGTTTTCCTTTTTATTGCGTAGATCCATTTACACGGTAACATATTTCGATCAATTAGAAGATCTACTAAGATCTCGCAAAGAGCATGATATTCATGCATTCACTCATAGGTGCACGTCATTTGTCATTAGAGATAGCCTGCTCGACTGATAAGAACTCGTCAGTTCCTTCCTTGGGCGACCTGGTTTGCCATTACGATTAATTTTTAGCCTACCTGATCCAATGATTTTTTGAGTCTGCTCTTGCCCTATCGCCAGAACTGTTATCACCTTTGGCGAAATTGTCATCGAAGCCCTCAAATTCGCTTGACTCATCCTCAGTATAGTGCGGTTGAAGGTCATCGAAAAATATCGTCAAGAACTTGTCTCTCGAGCGAGACATCCTTTTCATCATATGATTTAATCTACTCTTCAAGAACACTTTCATCAAATGAATCAAATGAATGGTCGTATTTTTCGATTCTTATCGTAGAGTCGATATGATTTAGCCATCAATGAATATTTTGAATTTTTCAAACACTTCGGTTCTAATGTATTTAGGAATTTTTACACGACCTGACAGTTTACATTGCGTGTCGAAGGGCTGAAACGAATTCAAAAGATCATATGGTTAGGCTCAAGCATATGCTTAGAGATGTGGTGGCGTTCGTAATTTCAAATTAATTTTTCAGGTGAAAGGAGGGTTTTGTTGACACCGATCATCGGGGAGTAAACGTGATGCATAGAAAGTCATACACTGGCTTCGTATTCTTATTCGGCGGCTGTCCGATCCGACAAAAGTCGGATACACTAAGTAATACAGAGGCCGAGTATATGGTGGCTTTAAAGGCTTCTAAGGAAACACTTTATCAAAAATGGCTCTTACCTGAAATAATTACTTGGAATGGGGAATCTATAATTTTATGTATCGACAATCAAGCAGCACAAAGTTTGGCTCAAAACCCTTTCTACCTTTCTACCATAAGCAATCTATGCACATACACCTACGGTATTGTAATTTTCTTAACTTAAATAATTTTATCCAACCCATCCAACCATCCATGTTGAGAAAGAATATTGAAAATAAATGGTAGCCTTCTTAGCAACATGAATGCTGTTAGTTCTTCTTTGGTTTCTTTTTGTCACACTCTCTTTAAAAACCTCAAAGTGTCAAATTGATTTTTCCTTAGCTCTACTAAACGTTTGTCGCCTTAAAAACACAAAAAATTAAAGTTCTAACAAAAGCTGCTAAGCTAACCATCTAATCCACTTAAAAAAAATGCAAAAGCCGACAATTTTAGTCGTTAGTGCTTATCCTATTTCTAGTCCTAAAATTTATTTCTTTGGTGTAAATAAGTGATAAGAATAATGAAACATTCAGTTGAGGCCGAGCCTTTTATATCCATCCCCGTTATCGTAAGAGAGACGAAAACAGGGAATAACTAAATATCTATATTTTATATTATGGGGTGGACGTGGCTAATTTTTTGTATTTTTATGAAATAAAATATTTATGCCACGTGTGCCTACTTTAGTTCATTAGTAATGGACCAATAAATAGCAAAGGAAAGCAAAGGTGTTCTTGCTTTATGTTGTATTGTAGTCGGATCCTTTGGCCGGCTTGGGCCATTTGCACATCTTTTCACTGTCTTCAGTGTTGCGAGCGGGATATTGTTTATCACACATACTATACAATTGGGCGGATAGATAACAAGATGAACAAGAAAATAAGTAAACCGTAGTAATATAGAAAATAATTCCTAATCGATGAAATCGATGAAAATCTCATAGATCTTACATGCAGCCACCCAAATATAGGCCAATAACAAATGCTGTAGTACATCAAAAATATCGTTTTAAATTTTTGAGGACCTTACCTCTGACCTAACTGACGGCGTTTGAAGTTCGTAGGCGTCTGCCAGTCGCAGACGAAAATTTGGACTGACGAACTACATGAAATGACACAAGTAACTGCGCTGGCATGAAGTTAGCCCATTCTTTGCCTTTGTTAAAAGGTGGATAATCTTCACCCTTGATTCATGTCTCTGCTAAGCTACTTGATGATGGAACGATATTGAAAGTATAACGAAATGATGAGAAAAGCTAAACAGGGATGGCAAAGTCCTCGAATTCTATTGTATACGCTCTAATTGCTGTCTATGTTGATGATATAACTATTAGACGTAGTGACAAGTTACAAAATTTAGGCGATGAAGAGGAACTTGTCAGATGAATTCGATGTCACAGGCAAGGGTCAGTTGCACCATTTCCTGGGAATGGAAATAGAACGCTGAGACTAGCATCATCAAAACGAGTCAGAGGCAATATATTCTTTGGTATGGAGGAATGCAAGCCGTTAGAAGTCGCATTGGAAACCGGCTATCAGGTAAGCTGGGATGATGATAGCGAAAAGGGAGATTAAACGAAATATCAATCATTTGTCGGAGCCATGATATGTTTAGCAATTTTCACACGACCTGATCATGATATGTCTTCGATAAATACAACAAAGTATATCGTTCCTGCGACAGAATGCATTCACATCGAACTGGACAAGCTTCATCACACAACACCTTTGACTTTATCTGACAATCGTTCCGAAATGCAGATAACACATGTTTTACAATTTGTCTCAAGGCTATTATTGATTGACATGTCGCTAACCCCACACTTGCTTGACAAATCATCTAACCTCCTCCAATTAAGGTGACAGTGAATAGCTATTGTGCCAAATAAAATCAAAATGATTTACGGCAAAGAAAAGCTATGAACAACTTCACGTCATAGTTGTGAACAAGTAAAGTTAAGTATCCGTGTTTGAAAAAATTCATGGGGCTAGGATGGACTAAAAACAAAAAAAAAAAATTATTACTTAAAATGTATTGTGAAAACTATCCACGCCCACTCATAATTTACACCAGTAGAACATTTGGATTTCATCCCTTATCTAGTCTAGTTCAGTCAAGTGGCGCAATGAAGAAACAGTCTTGCCGAAGATATAAAGCCACAAGGCGGCGAATTATATTCCTTAAAATATTACTACGAAAATCATGTGCGAAAAATATGTGCGAAAGCACTATTTGCTGAAAATGAAATTTTCCAAAATATTGAAAAACTAATTAAAATAAGAAAAAGCTTTGCAATGTTTTACTCGCCACTGTCGTAAAATAAAGTCGCTTTATACAATTGACAATTAACGAGGAGATTAATAACGAAACATTGGTGAAAGACGAAGCATTAAGAAATCTTCCCCGGAAAATCCAGTGAATAAGCGGATTAGAAAAAAAAACATTGACATACAAGCAAAGGATTTAAGCAAAGAAGCGGTTTAGTTGAATCGTCTAACCGAAGAGAGAAGTCGTCGAAAGGAACAATTCGTATATATATATATATATATAATAATGCGACATATTTTCATGGGTATCGTAATAAGTTTCGGAATTTCACTCACACCTTAATGTTAAAAATAGCTGAAGGATTCAATTCCACGAGGAATTCACAACACACCACATACGGACTTCAATAAATTCATCGGTTTGAATTTTTCCTTTTCTCATTACACTTTAAGTAAGAATATAAAAGCTTGCAATGAGCCCCTGGCTGATGTGGAGGAAAGTAAGGAACACATATTTTCTTTGTTTTTCTTCCGCACAAAAATAAAGGAAAGAATTTCATATCTAGAACGGTAATAACGTACTGACATACACGAATACGACTGGGGCGGAAAGTTGTTTAGAAGCTTTTTTTATCGCAGTGGGTGTATAGCTCTGCGCGACCGTCGTTAACTTGATCAAAGGCTCATGTATTGGATGAGACAAATTTTTTTTTTATTATCGATTTTGTGCACTGCGTACTATGTGTGTCACAATGCTGATGATATGACAAATTCGTTAGACGCGATATGAGTTTCAGTCTTTATTGAACATAATTGCATATTGCAAAGGACTACTCATTTTGTTCTATCGACCGTAAGACTATTAGGCAGCTATTTGAAAAAAAAAAAATTATTTCGTTGATTTTATAGCCATTTTATACACTTTTTGTCTCCAGAGCATTTTGTACCTACACATCAATTGAGATTGTTTTCAGTTCATAATGAATAGAAACCTCCACCGCCACGACAACATTTACACAGTCCGACAGAGTTGAAGGTCACACAATATAATACAATGAAAGCATATTAATAAGGATTATAGGAAAAAAGACATGGGCTCAAAAGGGTATGTAAGCCACGTTGCTACATTAACATTGACCTTCGAAATGTAAGTTGCCCCGCAACCGTCGCAGTAAGCGAACTAAGCGATATCCTACAATTTAACAATTGCGCGTATACGCGAAGAGCGAAGAGCGTCTGAGCGGGACATGGCTCCGCTACCTATATATACTAGAAAATATTTATGTGGCCCGTTTCCGTTTGATGCAAATACAACGACAAAATTAGCATATCACTAATCTTCAGCAGTAAATATGATAAAAATATGATAAAAATTTGTTTAATTTCAGACTAAATGCTTGTCGTTCTGATTTCTAAGTTCGATTAATTCCCTCCACTCCATGCGGGGAGTTCATATTTTGTTGTTGCAGTGGTTCACTGCCGATGAGTCTGCACAATTCGCCTAATCTCGCACATATATCTTTATAAGATTACCAATGAAGATCTTTGAAGTTTTTTTTGATACTTAACGTGTGTTAAATTGTGTTAATTGTGTTTAAATTAATTGCCGAATAATCGGGAATTAGTGATGTACGACGTTCTTCCATATTGCCATAAAGTCGCTAAAATCATTTAAGCAAATAAGTGAATGCAAGCAGACCCGAATCAACGTATCAAATATTCCTTTGAAATCGGTTATGTTTTGAAATTTTACAAAATTAATACTTAAACGCGTACGTTCTTATTTTGTTGCATTATTGTAAAATTTATTCCATTAATTACGTTGATTTATTAAGTTTTAAATGACTATTGAGTTTTCATTATTATAGGTTGCGGCCGCGTAATTTCGTTCATAATTACATAGTGCATGCTCGTAATATATGTTTTCATAAAAATTTCTTTTTTGTGTGTTGTGTATTCGTATCCGTTAACCGTTCACATTACACGTTCACAGTAACGAAATGCAAAATAATTTTCCTGCCTTTAAATTAGTTACAGCAGCACGTTAATGTTGCGGAAGTAATAATTACTTAATAACTATCCGAATAAAAAAAAAAAAAAAAAAGAGAAAAACAGGCAGAATTCGTCAAACATTTTTTGCTGTCAGTGCGTCAATAGTTACTCATAAACCGCTAAATCATGAATAGTTTCTTGGAAAACAAAAGATGCGACATATATTTAATACATTTGTAGGCAAAAGGAAGATATTCCTGATTGGACTGTGAAATGAAAATGTAGTTATCGGACTGAAAAGCTTGTTCTACAGAAAGCCATATAACACACTGTGTGCTCGATTCGTTCTACGCGACGAAGTCTCGACCTGTCGAGAATTTGTTTACTTTTACTTGCGTTGTGGATCTTATAAAATCTCCACGAAGGCAGCTTAAACTCTAAGTTTCAGTACATTTAGAGTATACAGCGGCCACATATAAACCTTGAAAGCTTGAAAGCTTAAGTCGCGCTTTTAAACTTGAATTTAAGTAATCTGAGGCAACGAGCATTCGTCACGAGTGGTGATTTCTGTGATAAGGGGGGAAAAAAAAAAACAACAACAACAACCCGTAAAATATGGGCGTCCGTATTTCAGGCGTTTTATTTGGGTGAATATTAAAACAAACTCCTGACAACCGATTTCATAATTTCAGTCATGCTTTACATTGCACTGCAATCATGTGATTTTTGCTAGCCGGCGATGGCGATGCAAGAACATCCCATTATTTTTCGATAAAGTGGGATAACATTTATGAAAAATGTTACTTTATTAGTTTAAAGCCAACAGCCTGCGGCCGTATTGCAAGTGAGATAAAAACAAATTCCAATATAAAGTTTGTTTTCTCTCACTGGTAAGTAATTCTGTAACAATATTTTTTGAAAATAAGTTTTTATAAATTTATTACATGGTCGATAATTAAAAATAAGTTATTTTTGCTGCTGAATTTTCTTCGCCGTCTCATAGGAGATTGAGTTTTTTATTCAGAAAAGTTTACATGTGTGTAAACAAGAACACAGCATGGCACTCATTCCTTTTTACAAAAAAAAAACAAAAAAAAAAAAAAAAAAAAAAAAAAACAAAAAACACAAACACAACACGTTTCTCATATGTTCATCTAACTGCAATGCAGCAGGTATCGTCGCTTATAGTTGTTTGTATGGTTGTAACAACCATATGTCGGCATGCAATTCGACTTTGGTAGTCACGTAAATTTGTATCCGAAACCGCGCAAAACACACAACAAACAAATATTTACTATGACAAGCAGCAGACAGTGGAAACAAAAACGTGCTTAGCCAAAATAAGAAGAAAGGAAAAAGATTCATAGAGGAAGAGAAAAGGAGGGACTCGTTAAGGATATTAAAAACTATTTAAGGAAAATAATGTTAATTCGTTCTAGCAGCATACAAGCCAGCCAGCCAGCCAGCCAGCCAGCCAGCCAGGAAGACTATTCCGTTGTATTTAATGCCATTGAAGTGAATTTCAGCATTTATTGCCTGCTCGAAAAGTGTTGGAGAGGTAAGGCCAAGGCGCTCATTATCATGTGAACAATCAAAGCAACATAAACCGATTGTTGTTCTTGAGAGAACTTAACATCAAAGAGTACAAATTCAATTGATTAGGCGAAGAGCCAATCTTTGCTTATCAGTCAGTGATTAAAGAACAAAGTAATGAATGGAAACTTAATACCCAACTAAAGGGTCAAAGGCCATACTTTCACTATCGATATCCTTTATATATGTAGTCTCGAAAGCATGTAACTAATTGTTGCTTTTCCTTTATGTAATATAATCCCTGTTTCCGATGTATTTACTTTTGTAGCACTGCAGGCTTCTCAAAACCTTTTTTGTTATTAGCTTAAGGGGTGCTTTAATGCTTCTGGAGATTCGGAAGATGTGCGTTACTTGAATGAAAATTTTACTTGACATTTCGTATTTATCCTCAAGTGCTGGGAAAAAGAACATCAATTCTTGGGAAGACACAACATAGCATCTTACTTGGTGACTGTTAACTTCTCGAATCGATTGATTGTTATATGTCTTTGGAGAAAGTGTTTGTGTTCTTTGAGAAGCAATTTCAAACAAAATTATGTTTCTTCGCCCGCTTGAAAGAGCAGCAAGTTATTCTCCCGAATCAAAGCAATTGAGGAATTGCTTGCCAGTCGCGACACCCACGAAATTCCGCGCCTAGACGGTATGCCAATCACTGTCCTAAAGCAGTGTACTGTCACACTTGCCAACCCATTGCGCAACCCTATGTCCAACCAGTCTCCAAAGATGCATGACATTGGCAATCGTGCAAACTATCGCTCAGTTGCAATCTATGCTTCGTGAAAACTATGCTCGATTACAACAACAAAGTGGAACTGAACTCTTCGGCGTTCTAGGGAAAATAAGATCATTGCGCTAAATATCTCTAAGGCATTGGAAAGAGTTAGTGATGATGATGATGATGATGATGATGATGATGTTGTCTCCAAGTTCGCAAATGCATTGAGTCTCTATAGTAATTTCATTCAATCTATCTCGAGTTTCCTAAGCAATTGGCCGATAAAAGACATATCGAACGGATTCGCTTTGAACAAATTTCACTCATTTGCAAGTGTATTGTAACGCATTAGACTTCTTCCTTGCCTCCTTTTAATCAACGAACTCCTTCGCGTGAGAGAGAATTCTATTTATTTACTTGCCAACGCGCAGGCGCATAGTGCCATCTGTTCTCGTTCTCTGACGCATGTGTCTGGCAGACCGATGAACGCTATCAAAATGCTATGCTGTCCTTCATCGCACAAGAGATATGCAAAGTTTCAGCGGCATTTCAGATCACCCTGACTACTATTATTAATTAAAAAGGCACCAAAAAAAAGGTCGTCAACTCCCAATGCTTTGATTGCATGAGTGAATTACACCTTTGCCTACTTCCGCTTTCTGCCAGATATATAAAAAGATGTCTGAAAATTGCATTTAATTTTTTTATTAACGACATTGTACCATAAAGTTAAGTGCCATTAACCTTTCTGGAGCAAATTTCTCCAATGTCTAAATGCAGTCTGCAGTCTGTATACTAAAATCCCCCTAAAATATATCGCAAAGTGGACATAAAACGTCCTTTCCCTCGACCTCACAGATGCGCTTTTTTTCACTGTTCTTATACACGCATATGTGTGAGTATTACAACATTGATATATATTTCTGCGTATCAGAAATAGAAAGGCAATGTTTAGGTAACTTCCCTTTATGTTGCCTTCTATTGTCATTATTCTCCCATGATCCCTAGAGAACTTTAATCTCTTGCCATTTCAACATATATGCAAGTATCAAGTGAACGCGAATGTATAGTCAACGCAATGAGTGCATTAGCAAATGATAAATACTTGCATCGACTTGCTAGTGCAATAATGTATGCGAATAGTGGATGCAATGGATTAGGTCAGCAGCTTCCACGAAAGCTTGCTTGCTCACTTGATATGATAGCTTCAGCAAAGACGACTGGCGTCACTTTTGACTATCCTTAAATTCAAATTGTCAATCATACATACGCACTCATCTATTCAAAATGTGTAACGTAGTGTACCGGAAGTAATTTGCCATTTTCAGTACAATGAAAGCATTTATAAGCCGCGTTGGGCGTTGTTCGGCGAACGATAAAACATTCATTGAAAGTAACAAAACAACATTCAAGTTTTAACAACAAAAACAAAATGAGACACGATATCATCGCTAACATCCCTAACATCGCTAACATCGCTAACATCGCTAACATCGCTTCGTATTCTAACATGAATTCTTATTTTAATTAATTTCTTTCTTATAAAATACTTTCGTTGTTGATATATTAAAACTTATTAGCATCTCAACTAAGAGCAGACCCAAGTGCCAGTGTCACTGCATAATTCGTAGCGCAGAGAACAACACAATTGTGCTAACTCTGATGAAAGCTGACTTCTTATACAATAAATGGCGATAACACGCCAAAATAATGGCAGACGATGATAACTAACACTCTTACAGATACGCGCGCACACACAAACATGTGTACATAGTACAGCAATATAAGCCAGCAACAGAAAGTATCGTAAATTTTCAGGCACACATCTGTACACACACGTATATGCAACGAAACTCCTATACAGCCATTGTTGTAGAAACCGAGTTCGACAACTGCTATGCCATAAATTATTAAAATCGCGCCGACGCTGGCAAATGAAGAACAAGTGTTAAGGTCGAAGAGCCTTTTTAGAGCAGTTAAGCGACGATCTAAACAACAAGTGCAAGGACTTCGTCTCAGTTAGCCGGGTCCTTTTCTAATGCGACACAATCGGATCGAACTAAGTGAACAAGCACAACAACAACAACAACAACAACAACAACAACAACAATGAATTAGTAAGCAAAACGCGCTCGATGCATCCTAAAGAGTCTTCAGCAAACTATGCTCGTGTCCCTTGACAAGGCTATAGACACTGGCCTGCAGTACAAGTTCGCAGTTCTACACGTTGCATGACGTGTGCAAACATCGTCCCTAAATGAGATCCACATGAACTAAAACACTGTCCTGTTGGACAATAAGAAAAACCATTCGCCTTGTTGGCCCTAATGGACATGGCAGGCAAAAATACGGGGAAGGGAAACAGATATGGAACGGGCGCAGTCTAGTCGGATGTGTTCGCCGTGAAGGTTATGCCTTTTGTGCACTTGCTGTAGCTACGATCAAGTATGGTCTTATAGCACGGAGTCTTATTTACTTCGCTGTGTGGCAGAAGAGACGAAAATTGTTGTGTGCTGTGTTGAGGATTGATTCTCTTTTGCCTTATTTTGCAAATAGTGGACTGGAGATTTGTTTGTCCATGCGTTCAGTCATTGTCAAATTGCATGGCTTGGGTGTGATCTTTACCAAGCGGTAGCTAACTTTAATGGTATGCGAAATTTAATTATACTTAGCGAAGCCTCTCTTAATCTTCATTGAACTTATTAGCTATCATAGCACTGTGTGAAATCTCGTTTGGTTACTTTCACTGCTGCGTAATGCATTGTTTATATATTTAATTACATGAGCGAAAGAGAAGGTTTTCATAAAGTTACTTACACACCGGCATGAGTAAATGGACAGATGTAGCACACAACACATTTGCTACGTATCAATAATGAATCAAGAGGAAAAATACGCGATTATATAAAAGCACGAGAAAATAAATGGCGAGACTTATTGTAATAGGCGTAGTTTTTATGGGCAAATAAGACCTTGAACGGTAGGAGAGAAGAAAAACAGGAAAAATTAAAAATCAATGAAGCAACGCTCATAAAGACAATCAAAAAGTGGTTGGCCTTGCTTTAGAAATTAAAAGGAATTTGGATTTTGATAGCACATGACACTGATTTCCTATCTTAATCCGTGATAGTTAACTAAACATTTTTGCAAGAACGTTGCAATGCATGACAGCGGAGAATCTCCTAACGAACGAATGAAGAAGTATTCCGAATAAAGTATTCGCTCGTTATTCCCTAACAGGTATGTGTAAAAAGAGGCATTTGGCTTGCAGCGAACTTCTGTGCGTGCAACAGGAATGAATGAAGTCATCATTCAATTTACTTAGCGTTAGTGTCCTTTCGCCCCACCACATATTGTGTTAGCAACTTAGAAATCTCGTGCAATATAAGTGAACAGGAAGGAGATCGTTGTTATGTCCTTGCGGTGATTTAAGCGCATGCAAATGATACAGACTACGAAAGTGATTACTTTGATGGCCATAGAAAAGATTTAATAAAATGTTATTCAAGTCTTTAACGTTTAACGTTAACAGGCAGTGACATACGGAATCGTAAGTAGATTGCTGCAGAAAGTTTGATTGATCGACTTATCGAGTCCCTGACACATATTGAAAACGCTTTAAATGTTGATGACACACCCCTTTAAATAAAACTTTTTGCTTTCATATATGCTTGAACATCTCGTTTGTGTGCTTCATTAAAACACAAAAAGTTTATAAAAAGCGTGCTGCGAATATATGTAAAGTTTTTCCTTTTTCTTGTCTTGGCTGTGCGCGAGTAAAATCAATTTTCTTATAAGTAATAAACGTATCGGGACTTCATTTATTCCTTGTCAAAGCGCGCTTTAATCAATGCAAAAAAATTGGTATGACGATGTTACGAATTGTGACGATGAGCTGCAATGAGGTAACAGATTATTATGTTATGTTATGGTTAGAAGTTGTGCATGTAATTGCTTTTTACAGATTTTTACAGGAAAACTTTCCATTGAGACAGACAACAAAAAATGTATAAGCATAGAGTGCGGTCGGCCTCTGTACCCTGGGCTATGGGAAATATTAACATGCGTTGATATCAAGGGTGCTCGGCGAAAGCATCGCTAATATCGATGCTCTCTTACGTGCAAATGAAAGCGAAATAAAAAGATAAAATAAGAGTAAGCACCACTGTTTTATGCAGTTAACACTAAATCGGGCTGAATTCCCTTTGTGAAAAAATGAAGCAATGCATGACTTATTCTATAGTTAAAAGCATTTATTTATTGAAAATTTTATTATCAACGTCCTTTAGGGTTTTACTCGTTTTTAAGCTGAAATTATTTGTAAATATTTTTAAAAAATAATTTGTGGTATCTGTTCCACTGCTGCAAGAATTGCGAGCTTCCGAAGTAAACGTATTAATTGCACGAATACATATATCTTTAGCATGATTTCTGATAGTCTTATGGATGGTTAAGGATAGGCCAAGACTGCCCCCTTCATATTGGATTTACACAGTGAGGACGAAATGCACATCTTTGTGTTCGTCTCACACTTAGGTTAAGTAATCTTATTATGTGTTGTCAACTTTTCCTTTATGTAACGTTAGTTAAATAGCGTAGGCTAAGCATTACTTGATCTATTTGCGAAATATAAGAATCAATATTGATAACGGGAGGGTTATCACATTCAACATTCAGCTTTTATGACAAGTTGACTTTGATCGCTAACTAATTGGCAACGATAATTATGTTCGAGTCGAGGTATCGAACAGAAAAACACACAATTTCTTTTTTCTTCCGGATCGAATCGTTTGTGAATTGATATGCGAAGCGATTCATGTATTAAGGCGTAATAGCTCCGCTAGGGAATGATGAGCTTGGACTGACTAACCTGTTTAACGAATGGTACGAAGCTTAGTATCAATTACTAACGAAAAGGCAAACGATAGATTAGGGAGGGGAGAACAGCTTGCAAGACAGATGAAAATGAACTGAACCCTTGGTCAAGAGACACTAATGCTTTCTTCATCTTCTTAATCAGTTTTTCTGCTTTAATGACTGTTAAGTTAGTTAATATTGTGATCTTAATATTTGTTGTCTATTAAATGGGACTTGGGCAGCTTTCCGTGCCGAAAAAGATGAATAACTGTTCTTCGAATGGCAACTGCCTGTCTTCATTGCTCTCTAATTGAACGTCTTCTTCTCAAATTTCGTTGTTATTATTGTTTCTTTCATTCTTGTTCCTAAGTACCCAATAACTGAGTTGCATTTTATTTTTCGCGATTTTTCAAGTGTATATGTGTGTAAACAAATGTGAAGCGAGCGTTTCGCGAATTTTAAAAGAACGAACGCATTTTTCAAACGACAATTTCAAGTTATTTGATAAATTTGACAAAAGCGACTCAATGCAATTTTGTTGAAAAGAAAAAAAGGATGTAGAATAGGGATCAGAGATGAGAACAGGGCTCTACTTGGCTTTTAAAAATATTGATACTGTTAGGTGTTTTGTAAGTTGATTAGTGTTTCCTATAGTTCCCTACAGTCGGCCATTGTGAATTGCGCGTTTGCCTAGAATGATGTCCATCATCTTTTCAGAAACTCTGTGGTACCACAATAGTGGTTCTCCTTGAGTTGCCCAACTTTTCAACCTTATATGACTATGACATGACTATGGACATGGACATGACTATGGACATGGACATGACTATGGACATGGACATGACTATGGACATGGACATGACTATGTCGTCAGGACCAAATTTAATTCGTTTTATATTGACCAAGACTTTATGCTGCCAGTTTTTCTGGTTCCTTTTTGAATGCGACTCGGACGAGAAGGCGAAAATTTTCTTTTTCCACATCTAATTCTTCTATCATGAATTCTCCAAGTAGCTCTCAGAGCTTGATATAAGGCTTTTCATCAAAAATAGACCTTTACGTGACAATAAACTTCAAATTACAACATTTTGTGGCGACTGCAGTTAAAGAATAATAAAATCTCTAAGAAGAAAGTTAAGCTTGCTAAACTGGGACGCTGTCAGCCTTGGCCCGCATAATGGTTGCCATTAAAAGTGTGACCTTACAGGGAAACAAGATCAAATTTTAGTGTATTGTTGGGCCTTGCTCGGCTATACTTGTTTGTGCTTTTTTTAGTTTGTCTTTTGGACATGGCAGTGGTAAATATGAATGGAAAGATTCCATCGTTGACGAATGAAATTTTTTAACTTTTATGTCATTGCTTTGTTTATATGTATATTATTTATTTATTATATTTAGTATTATACATATATACATACATTTATCTTTACTTTTTTTATTTTCACTTTTCACTTTTCACTTTTCTCGAATTCAAGAATTTTTTTTGTTCACTTTGCTTTATGTATATGTATAGTTGTGGTTTTACGATATTTAATTACTTTTATTTAATTACTATACATAATAAGCGCATTTATTTTATCGTTTAATGCATTTTACGAATAGCTAGCAACAAGGTGATAATAAATATATATATGAATTTTGATTAGGAAATCTATCTCAAGTCTAACTTTTTCTGCATAGTATTGTGTAGTTTCCATGTTTACGCCAATTGCCTGTTCATCGATTTGACGCATTATAAGTATTTATGAACGTAACGAAAAAACATTGTGCGATGAGATTAAAAATTCAATTTAATTTAAATTTATCCTCTCGTCGCGTTCATTATAGAATCTAATAATTGTTTTAAAAATTGTTTTACAAAGTTAACGCTTGCATCCATATGTGATAAATTATCATATATTTACTGTACATGCGCTCCTGCATCAACCCGTCCTATCCTTCGCAATAGATGCTTCAATAAGGTAAGAAAGTTATGAACAAAAGAGAAAATAAATATAAATATCATAAAAAGGAAGCAGCAATAAATTATTATTTAAAAAAATCTGTGTCATAGCAAAATTTATCTTTGAAATATAAGGATTTGTGGTGGTGCGAGGGGTTGGGTCCAGTTTCGATGCGATTAGAAAACTTAAAGCTTTCCAGATCCGATAACTTATCTGATTCCATTATTTTTATTGCTATCTTACGATAATAATTCAATGGGATAGTGAGACAAGTAATTAATCATAAATAATATGCGATATCTCCAAATAGGATCTCTTCCCCGACGGAGGGCACGACTATACATAAGAATATATAGAAATAATTTTGACTTGCTTTCAGAAATTGTTAGATGTTAAAGTGCATGCAAATTGATTCTAAATTGATGGTAGCGTGGAAGTAAACATTTTTTACGACGCATCTATGCATCACACAATATATAGAATAATAGGTTTGCGGTAATAGTGCTACTCAGATTTGCATCGTACGCATAGGTTATGAAGATTGTAATTCTATCTTTTTGGAAAGACAATTATTTCTATATTGTCTATTGACATGTCTCAGCGGCTGTTCCACATTCGACTGTTCGACATATATAGTGGCCCACATTCATTTTCTATTGCGGTACCAAGGTAGCAAGGGCTTCTTCAATGGGGATTGTCTTTCCCCCTGGGGTGTCCACAATTCACTGAATTGATTGCCGATGGTTGTAGGCAAACCGTCTGCGTAAGACTGTACGCCCTACAAGGAATCTTTCCACAGTCGACATATTAAAGAAGAAATTTGTCACGTAGGGAAACTTGTCGCCTCTTCATGCCTTTTTTTTCACTTTTTTACTGAAGTGTATATACATTTAAGGCATTCATTGGATTATTTCGGAATGCCGTCATTAAAATGAGATAATTTTTAATATTTTAATATTGTAATGAAAATAGTTTGTGTGTGATAAAAGCAATTTGACATAGAAATTAATTAAATAATAAATTTGGATCACATAAGTTTGTTTTGTTTTGGCCTACCAAGGCCCAAGGGAAAAGTGAACCTTCATGTGGCACCAAAGTCTAATATGTCGTCTCTTCTAATGTAAATAAGTGAAGCAAGAGTGAACGCTTTTTACCCCGAAAATTACATTTTCTAAATTTGGATCAAGTCACGTTTTCGACCCCACGTCTCCCACGCAATCGCTTTCATGAAAATTGCGCATTTACGTGGAACGTATATACAACGTATATACTCTTTGCTCCACTATCACGAAAATGGATGAATAATTTTATTAGGCGACGTGGTGTAGTGTATTTAATGTAGGGTAGTAGGGTCTTGCACGCCTAATTAAGTTTTACATGTGCACAACACAAGATTTAAGATTGTCTCTACAATTGCTCCGACTTCCTAAGTTCACCTAACTGGCCGATGACTGGATCAGTGAGTGAACTAAGCAGTGCTACTAAGGTAAAAAAAGAACGGACGATTTGCTAAAGGATTATGTAATGAAAAGGAGCTGCTAATTCTCTGCTATTCAAGCAGAGGCGGCTTTTATTGAAGGGATGAATCAAGCGATAACAAGAACTCTCTGCTGAGAATTTAATGATAATTAAATTTAAACGGACTTAAGGACTAAGTAAACTTAGTTGCATTGAAACTAAATATGTTTGGCTTTTACTATAAAACTGTAATGAAACTTACATGACTTTTCTCAGAACAAGTCGGCGCATATCTACATATGCAATGCGCAATTATCTGTGCAGTTATTAATAATATATTTTCTCGTACTGGCGTCGATAATAAAACTTTTTCTCTTGCGTGTCACTTTTTTATCTTGCTGTCGTAACCGTGAAGATAGTATGTCTCTTGTTAGTGTTAGTGTATCAGGATGCATGGGTAATGTAAACGCAATTAGTGAACATGTGTGCGACAAATCGAGTAGACACACGGCTTAATCCTTAAAAAACATGCACACAACAACACGACCGCACATATATGCACGACTACAGAACTGATATCGCGTTAAATCAAATTTGTGCCAGATATCGACGAGAATTGTTTTTTTTAAGTAAACGCAATTTATCATCGCAAGCGCATGCAAAACCGCAGTACTGCATACACAATTGAACCCATACGAACACATGCATAAATGGATTCATGTAAATGGGTTTCTATTTGTAAACGCTTCCGATCATGCATGCATACGACATATCGTTACGAGTTTATTAGAAATGACAAACTGTTCGACAACGACGATAATCATAATGAGATAAAAAGAACTGACTTTGCGCTGTTGCGCTCTTGTGCTGTCACTACAACAAAACTGCAAGCACGTTTATTTCTTATTTCTTATTTCTTATCTTTTTTTTTTTTTTTTCTTCTCTTTCAAATGAAAGCCAACCAACATTAAAAGACAATTTATAAACGATTTCGTTTTTTTCCGCAACCTACTTTCTAACATAGCACTTGCAGAGATTCTATCTTGGCAGCAGTACTGAGAAGCGTTACAGCAGTACTGAGAATATTTGGTAAAACTAAAATATTTTTTTCAAGCTTTCATAAGATGAAGAAGGCCGCGTTCCAGCGGAACAGCACTGATAAGCTTCTTGCCTAATGACTTCGCCTTGGAAGATAAGAATTTTATACCAAAATTTGAAGCATAAAAAGACGAAAACTCCGACAAGAAAACGGACTCACAAGCTCTGATCTCGAGTGGTTGAGTATTGAGAACTTTCCGCTCTGCTCTGCAAGGCTCGCAGCTTATCAGATCTGATTTGTTTTAGTGAAACTTTCTTTCATATTTCAAGTATTACAAGTTGCGGAAGAAAAATTGCACTTAAAAGCTTTTACAAATTTCAACAGGGAACCAATACTTTATGGACCGAATTTCCGTAGTGGTTGGCAGTTTTCAAGATACTACATTTCAAAAGGATGGACTCCAAGAAAATTGTGTCGTACTAACAAAAGGGAATTATTGCAAATTAGTCGATATTTGGAAGTAGATTTTACCGATGTCCTGAATACATATCACACATAGCTTAGTTTTGACTTTCATTCCTTATCTTAATTACTTGATGTTGATTGTTTGTACTTTTCATACGCAACTCGCGTTCATTGCATTAAGATTTCAGTGCATATTTCTGTATGTATGGGGATTGATTGTGCAGTGATTATCCACATAAATGACATTAATTTGTAGTAATTTCATCGAAACGAAATTATTGAACGAATATGTAACGAGCGTGTAACCATTCAATCATAACAAGATATTCATTATTATTCGTGCTATCATGCGATACGGAAGTGATTTATTTATGTATGCAAGCAAAAGCAAGAAAAAAAAAAAAAAAAAAAAAAAAAAAAGGGAAAACCC
>KK502410.1:42833-75369 GCA_000688735.1 Glossina austeni
AAAAAAAAAAAAAAAAAAAAAAAAAAAAAAAAAAAAGTGAGAACGCTTTGCTCGCCTTGGGACGAATATATATATACGAATATCGCCGACCGCATAAACCAATCGACTTAATCAATTCAATCGGAAATATTTATCGCAATTCTGGTCGATCGTAACTTTTTCTACAGAACGTGTTACCACGGCATACGTTATAAAGCACACGTTGCGGTTTTTTCGGCCCGCTTTTAAGGAGATCACAATCACAATCACAATCACAATCTTTGAGTCAAATAAAAACATGTAAACTGCCTTTTTTCTGCAACTCTTACAAGTGAGAACATTCTCAGCATAGACGATAGATTTAGAAGCGGATTAATAGACGAAGCAATGACTGATTATTGCAAAAAATTTCCATCCAATCCTTACCGAACTGACATGAAATGATTACAAAGGATGATTACAAAGGGTTATATACAAAAAACTAATTTATAAGATATGATAAGAAAAAAAAAAAAAAACAAATCTTTGACGCTGTCCGAGTTTGGTGTGTGCAAAGTTTTTCGATTCATTGCATTTCCTTTAGTCTGATTTAATTTAAAAACAATCAATTCAAAATTCGATTCCTGTTTTTGATGGCCTAATAAATATACAATCAAATGACAAGCATTTTTGTTTGCCAATAGAATTTGTTCATCCGAGTGTTCGAGTTTGGCTTGGAGTGAGCGTATGTGGACACTGGGTCTCTTCGGCTTTCTTGCTGCTGTTAATATTCCTCGCACGAGGAGAGGATGCGAGTAATTTTTAGAAAATAAATTCTAGCAAAACTAAGATCTGAAAATAATTCATAACAATGGAGTCTTGCTCTTAATAAAGCGAAAAATGTCGTCTACGAAGAGTCGGGTAAATGCAGTGAATGTCAGTGAAACACTACCCTATGCGTGTAGTAGTATTTAATAAAATTATGTTCGATTTGTAATATCCGTAAAGAGTAATCACAGACGCAATTACGTGTATATGTTTCCAATTATTTCCAAGTTCTAAGCGGGCTTTCATCACTACGAGCTGTTGTCTTATTTTATTAAAGCGTTCACAGGCGATAAAATTGAAATTGGAAGCTGAAAGTTGACACATGAATTCCTAGTTTGATGTATGTTTGAAATCAAAGATGATTTGGCCACAACCACGCCTACAATAAGCAAAAAGTTTAAGTTATAATTTGTTACAAATATTCCCTCAAAGGAGCAAAGCAAACAGTATCCCTAACTGCGAACTGTTACGGCCTCTATGCGATCCTTACGTAGCACTTAAAGTAAGTAAGTAAGTAAGTAAGTCTCCATTAATATTTTTGTCTGTCCGTTGCTTAATCGACAAGTTCCAAACCACCTAAAGCATATAAGTCCCGTTTCGCTCGATGTTCATCCGAGTGTGCGTCCCATCGCTCTCTGTTGTCTGAAATAAACGTGGAATAGGTTCTTAGCTTAAGTTTACAGATCAAACTTCAAATGGTGTATCGCGCATCTGCATCTGCAGTGTGTACAAAGGCCTTCCTCTAAAGCGAATAAAGCTTTCGTTCTTCCTTCTTCCATTTATTATACCCACCCACTGAAGGATGGCAGTATAGTGATTTTGCTTTTTTTCATAATACATGTAACACCCAAAAAGAAGCTTCAGAGACACTATATATAACTATGTGTATTCTTGATCAGCGTGAATTTCTGAATTGATGAAGCCGTGTCTATCCGTCCATTCGATTAATTGTTTCTCAATAATACCAGCGATATGGGTATCAAATAAAAGAACTTGGAGAGTAGAATGCGTAAAGCATATGAAGGATTCTCCGTATAATCGCCGCAATTCGCTAATACTCCCCGATATTCTGAATTCATTCAGCACTACTCGCTGCACTTGCGCTTTTTTCTTTGTCTTCGACTTCGCAGGTAAAAATGCAAACATCTCCCACGATAAATGCTATGCAATGTATTAACCGATGTTACGTGTCTAAGGTATACGAAAATCAAGTGCAATAGTGCGCTATGAGGTTTCGAGTACTTTAGCCTGATTTGTGAAGGTTCGTTAAAGCAATCATTTATAACGCGCACAAGAAGAGGCAGTTAGAGCGCTGCTTAAAACCATACACTGTTTACCGTGTAGACGTGAGAAACGATTATGTGACGTCTGCGTGACCTTTATTCGAACAAAAATTGAAAAGAAAAACGAAAGTCCAAATTTTCATACTCTACAATATTTGGTGGGCGTGGTTGATTGTATCGATTTTTCTACAATATATTTGGCAGTTTCTACCGTATGCCTATTTTAGTTTACAAGTAATAACCAAAAAAACCCAAAAAGAAAAAATGTTATTAGCTTATAAGGCCTTTGGCCGATTTGCACCATTTTTTATACGAATCTGCGCGCAAAGACAATTTGAAGCTGATAGCTTTATTTTTGCGAGCACGGGAATGTTTACCAAATATATTACGTAGATAGGTGGACGGATAGATGGACAGAGGAGCAGACAGGAATGCTTTGGTGGATCCCGAATTCGATGCTGTTCGAAAAGCTTCCTTCTCGGCTTTCCAAAGTTTTTGGGAAAAAAATAAAAATTCGATTCTCTAATAATATTGAGTGGATGGGGCAGGAATTTTCTGTTCTAGTACAGGTAGCATGCAACATATGCGACATAGGCACGAGTTATTCCTGCTTTTAAAAACAACCGTGTTCTCGATTTGCCTGGTATTGTAAGTGTGTCCTTCCGATTTGGCTCATTTTCTTTACCAATTTGCGTAACTAACCGTCCAATGTTTCCGCCAATGTTTACCCTACACCGGCAGATAATTCTTAAACAAATGTAAATTCAGTTTGAAAATGAAAAAAAAAATATGCTTTTCTGTTCTCTCTTGTCCCCTCGTCATTATGATAGCTGTCAACGAGCTCAGTCAGAAATATGTATGTGCAGCACCCCGTAATAAACCCTGAAATGTGCTCGCACTAGCCATTGCGTTGTAATTTACAAAATAGTAAATTGGGCGGTCAAGAAGGCGATCGTATTCATAGCTCTGCATGATTTCAATAGAGTCCTATGCGGTCACTGCCATCAGTCCGCTTCAACTGATATATGCCGACGAACAGATTTATGTTCTTAGGAGTTCTTAGCTTAGCTGTAGCCGATTCGAATTTATTGCAATCGGTATTAAAAGGAGACAAACTGTCAATGAAAGATTGCTTTCAAAATGGTCAGTCACGGAGGCCAGTGACAACCTGCCGTTAAGGGTATATTTTGTAAGAAGTTTTCGACTGCGTAAGGCTTTCGTTCCTTTATCTTTTTAAGGGCGTATATGAACTCTAGCATTTGTTGCATAACTTATCGTTGAACGCTTGTTTATTACTGAACTTTATGGCATCAGTATTTTGGAGATCAAAAAGTTGAAGAAACCTTAAACGCTTTATACATTTGCCCTAAAGTTCATAGGAAATTTGCGAAAAGATGTGAGTGTAACATTGTGTACAGTGGGATATGCTTTGAAGACACTTGGGTTGGATAATACAAAAAGTTATAAATATGTAGTATAGACCGACATATACATATACATATAATAACTGGGGGGGAGGACTGCTGCTGGCGTACTCACTATTGTTAAGTTTGTTTTTGTCTTAATTTCTCCGCTTTTCTTCTAATACAAAAGGAAGACCTTTACGGCGTTGGTTATTGTGCTCAACTTGCGTACGTGCAAATATATATAAACGCATCTGTAATGCATAAGCTTTAGCTAATACTAACTCTGCAACCGAACACAAACTTTAAATAGAATTTAAAATTTTTTCAAGACATAATGTGGGCACTAGATGAGGAACCAAGCATTCCGAAGATGACTCCTAATCTTTACTAACTTCAATTGCTTTACTTTTAGATCAGACGTCATTATTGTTGTGGCTTTAAAACACAAATCCTTTCTTATCTACATCAATTTTTGCTTTCTTGTTAGGTGACAGAGAGAGAGAGAGAGAGAGAGAGAGAGAGAGAGAGAGAGAGAGAGAGTAAAAGTCATCTACTTCAGCTTTTTGTTGTTTTCCGAGGATTACATACAATTGCTGACAGCGTTTTCACTGGAATAACTAAATAAATAAATCAAACGACGTGTATACTACCTTTGGTCATATTAATGCCGTGACCTTGCACAGTTTGTTTTAAGTCACACCCCAATAGAGAAATAGTCTGCTAAGCTCTATAAAGGTTGGCCGCGAAAGTTGCAATCCTACGTCGATCAACAATTCATATCTTGAGGATACTCATAACAAAAACATATTTCGATCGATTGCAAACGATGTAACAAAAAAAGTTGTATTCTTCGACAAAACAAGACGGCGAAAAAGATAATCCTAGGCTGTCTTGACTTTGTATAAACTTTTCAGATGCGTTAGTTTCAGAAATAATCTGAAATCTCGTGCACTTAATGCTATGATAAAATGTTGTTATCGCGTTCGAAGTTACGGTTATTTATAAATAAATTTCTGCAAAAAGCTTGTGTTTCACTAAAGAGATTTTGTTATAATTTTGTTGTGTTTTGCCTTCAAACGGGCAATTTTCAGTAACTTGTATAACGAACTAGAAAATAAGACAGAGCACTGCAATGGCTTTGAATGCATTAAAACGACTTTATAGAGTACGATAACAGCCATCGTTTGGTAGTAGATGTAAAAAGAGAGAAATACTCAAAGAATGCAAAGGAAGAAACAATGAATTTAGATATGCACAGACTTTGATCCGGATCGCAAACGAGCCGAACGAATTATTTAGCACTAGGAAGATAACAGATATCAGGAAAGAAGAAAAGCAAAAAATGTCCTTTAGTTTGTTTACATGTTTGTGTAAATGTTACATTAACGAATGTATGGAACGTTTGCTTCACAAGTATGATGCGCGATACGATGCTAGGAGTAAACGTACACGAGTAGAAATGCGTACCTTCATCACTGCTTTCGTAAGTCGTTCGCCAAAATTACAAATTTTTACAGTGAATTATACGAATCTGAACGATTTTTTTATCCGATCAGAAACACTTGTTTCTACGCATTTCTTGATAGTGTTTAAATAACTCATTGGCACTTATAAAGCGAACTAAATTCCGGATATGTAAGCTTTTCAGTTGTTTCTTGCAATTCCTTAATGATTTCTGTTGTTCCCTATGCTTTTCACTCTTGACGATCATTACTCGTTTACTATCAGATTACTTACGTCACTTACTTAAAACACATTATATACTGCATCATAATGCTTCTGCTTTGCCAGTTCAGCTGGCATCTAACAGGTTTTCAAACGTTGTTGGTCCTCTTCTTGAGCAAAATTGTTCTTTTATTCCATTTTGTTTATATCGAATTGCGAGAAATATTTTCTCTCCTTTCGTTCCTTCACTATGACCATACGCAACGCTTAATAACTTCGAATAAAGTGCATTTGTTCTGCCGAAAAATTATAATAAAAGTTTTCGTTATTGAACTTCTTTTAAAAATCGACCGAAATACGTAACGCCTCTTCTACGACCTTAACAAGACTAATAGCCGTATGCTAAGCAAGGTCACAGAGAGCGCAGAGTCATAATGAATTTTTATATCCACCACCGAACGTGTATATTGCGTGTATATGCGTTTTGTCAAAATTCTCGAACCGAAGCTTCAGAGAAGCCATAAAACATGTACAACCTGATCAGAATCAAATATTGAATCCACTGTCTGTGTGTATCTCTATCTGTCGTCCAACTGTGTAATATGGTGGTGGGAAAGATTCTCTTGTTGCAAGCTCCCATTCAGTATTATTAAGTATGGAAATTGATTTGATTTTTGGTTCGCGTCTTCTTTGATCTTTTTAAGGATAAAGTTGATGGATGCACAAAAGTTTCGAGTGCAGCCTAACATAATTTTGTTATATGTCTTTTATTTGTGTTTTTCGTGACTTAACAATTTTGGTTTATAATAAAATTGTTACCAAAGAGCATTACTGTAGCGATTTCTCCGGAATATCAAATTTTGGTCACAAAGCAATTAGAAAATGAAGTCATTATATAATGAGTGTACTCACACACTAAAATATGGCAACACTTTCTCCATCCTCTAAACATAGTCTACAATAAATCATAAAATAACTATTGGGTAGAGAAGAAGTGAAACGAAGGATGTTTGCTTTCATATTACTACAGAGCATTCTCATCCATGCTTTAGAGCATTTGCATCCATGCTTTAGTTTCAGTTCTTGTCTGAGTTGTCTAATCTATTGGTAAGCGACTACTGAAAGAATTACATAAATTTCTTATTTCTAAACTTAAAAAGGTCTAACTCTCTGTAGAATCAATTTTAATTTTGGGAATTTTAGTAGATTTCCCTCAGCTAAGATGCTTTTACTTAGTGAAGTATCGTGCTGTCAGCGCCAAGTTTTGGCCCATTCCTTAAGCTAAAAATTTTTCGATTTAAATTTTCTATTACAAAATATTGGCACAAATTTTCAAATCCGTATTCGTGTTGTTAGTACACGCATGCAGCCGCGTTCTTTTTACAGGCAGTCTAATGCCTTCTTCTAGGCACAGGATAACAAATAAATAATACTTTTCGTAGTGTGAATTACGCCATGACATGATGATTGATCGTAAATGAATGCTGTTCCAATGTTCCAATGACCAGCAAATTGTCATTTAAAGATTAATCCGTTACGTTACAAAACATCCGTTGCTTTGGATCAGATTTGAAAATGTGGTAAAACAATTGAACAGCTTTCGATAATTGAAAAAATTGTATCCATTATTGCAGGGGGAGAACTCCTCCTCCATTATTTCCTCCTCTTTTAGGCATTTCTTTTTTCTACGCCCATCATCGAGTGATGAGAGGTATATTCATTTTGTCAAAACGTTTGCAACGCCCAGAAGAAAGCTTCAAGGACCACGGAAAATATGTATATCCTTGATTAGCATTAAAGTCTAAATCGATTTAAGCATGTCCGTCTGTCCGTCTGTGTAATGTCTATTGCAAACATTTTCATACTTTGTGCAGGCGCTGATGCTTCCTTCTGGGCGTTGCAAACGTTTCGACAAAATGAATATACCCTTCATGCTCCGGTAATGGGTATAAAAACAAAAAATTGATATTATCTCGTAAAAGCTGGCGCTAAAATGAACGCTAGATGAACGCAATGTAATTTTGTTGCGAGTATGATATGTTTTTCCTTTTTTTTTTTTTAGAGAAAACTTGTGCCTGCAGGAAATTAAAGTGAGTTTTTGTTGCTGTTTTTAATCATGGAATGCCCAGCTATCAAAAATGTTTTTAGCCGCAAATGTTCCTTCGTTACGTTCTTCTTGTTCTCGTGAAATAGAATGCGAAAATATCAAAAACAGTTTCCACGCCTTTTTTAAACGAATTATTTTAATCACCTAATCACTCGTAAGTCTTCATAAAATAAATATTTTTCCTTTTTAGAATCAATGTCGCCTGTTCGATGTATTTCCTAACTAAGCTAATCGCGGAATGCCAGACGAAATTCATCTTAGCAGTTGCGTGTAGAATGCATTTTTATCCAATTTAATTACTTGATGTAACTATTGATTTATACCGTTTATAGGAAAGTTGAAATTTCGATTTTAATTGGATTTAGTTATTAGTATGCTTGAAGCTTTCCCCAGCCAGAGCCTGTAAGGGGAGAAACTTCAAGCAAATTTATCCCATTGTCTAGATAGGAAGTAATAGGATGTAGGATGGAAGTCCTTGAACTCGGTGCAGCAAGTAAGCCTTCGGCTTAATAATATTTATTTTTATTTCCTTTACTTCTTCAAAACAAAAAATTTTCATTGAGAACTAGTTCCGCTTTTCTGCTTATTTTCACGGAGATGATGTAATATTTTTGGAAAATTTTCCGGAATTTTTTGTTTTGTTTTGCGCGAGAACGCACGCATGGAGAGGCGTCAGAAAAATAATACAAGTTTGCCGTTTATCTCAAACCCCTTTTTTCTACCAATTTCATCATAAATCATCATAAATATTAAACTTGGGTTCTTTAAAAGAAAGTTAATATGGGAGAAGCTTTAGCAAATGTTTGTAAATGCAGTGGGTACCCTTATAAAAACAAATGAATCAAGTGTCCGTCTAAATATTCCGGTTTTACATGGTTTCTTAAAAAAAAAAAATCCCAATGTCGCGGAAATCGAATTTTTACATATCGATAACATAGATTTTTGTGGATTTCAACGCGATGAAGGACTTCAACCTTAATAAATATTTTAATATAGAAATGAAACAAAGAGAAAAGTGTAGCTTCATTTAAATATAAATAAAACCGATGCACCATACATTTGCAAAGAAAAGAATGGAATAAATAGAGCTGAAAAACAATTTAATTTAAAAAATAAATATTTGAAGGGTACAAAATGTACATACATCCATAAAAACCAGCTGCTTAACTGACTTTAACCACATTACGAATTTGCCCACAAATGTTGCGGTTATCAATGAAGCATTATCCATATGTCATGGTTAGCATTAGTTGCTGACTATACACAACATTTACAATGTTACATAAACGCGCGTAACTGTCCGGGCATGTTTGCATTCTTGTATATGCATGTATTTGAAAACAGTCAACAAAACCAGATAGCAACGGATAACGGATGGTGAACGTTTGTTTACCGAAGTCCTCAAATGGCAGGAAAATGATTGATTAGAAAATATCGACAATGTCATGCACACATATGTACGCATATTGACGCACTAATTCGTACGTTATATTATCGATAAATCTAGCAAGCATTTTCAGTTCAGTTAAAACGGCAGCAAAATAGCTTAACCTTTACATCTTTGAAAGAGATATCGATGACATTTGGAACTGTGATATTCTTGCGCAAGTAGAGTTGCAAGCACAATTCTCCTGTACACAGGGTTGGGTTAACATCAAATAAGCAAACTTTCGATTTCTTCGATCCGAACCAGATCGAAACGAGATGAAATATTTGAAGGTAGAGTTTGTTTTATATGCTGATAGCATAAAAAATTCCTGTTTCAACTTGAAAATTGTCTTGGACAACATTGAAGAAAGCTATAGTGGTAAATAAGAAAAAGCATCAGAATTCACAAAATATATTCTAAACCTGTATCTAATGGAATTGTGGCTGCAATCCAGATATCCAATGAATACCGAATTACCGAACTGTCTTTGTATGGATGCGCGGGCGTCTTCTTATTAACACCATATACCGCAAATATCCGAATTGTTCTTTTCCACAATACTTTAAGATATACCCGGAGGGAAAATAAATCGGTTGTAACTGTCAATTTTGTTTCGTAAAATAAAAATAAATAAATATGACGCTAAGGTTGCAACGGTAAGATACGTGTAAAACAATCAACTTTCGTGCTTTCCATGTAAGTCGATTGATTATTGGATTGACAAAGTAAAACTAGTTTACTTATTAACTAAACCGTTAAGCTTAAAACGGATTTAAAGGCGACGACTAGACTAGACTCGAGTCGAACTTTAGATCCTCGTCCAATATACGCCATCGTCTGAACGGTTAGGTCTTGAGAAAGGATCGAAAATATATACGCGAATTAGAGTTGCGCTCATTCGCACGAGCACGTGATAAAGCGATGGGTTCACATACAAGACTTCCATTGCTTTCTGTTTTTTTATCTGCACTGGATTGAAATCTTGATCTTAGTCCATGGAAACTTATTATAATCGAGAAAGGAATTTTAGAAAATATGTTTGGATAGTTTCCAAAAGTGTCGTTTAAGCGTATACTGTTTGATCGAATTAAACAGTGAGAAGTAAATGGGAACAAATTGAAAAGAGATTAAGGAAAAAGTCCAAATGAGAAGAAAACCTTACCTTATCCTTATATAGCATGGCAGCGATACTTCCTGAGCAAAACTATATAAGCTTTCTACACTATGGCAACCAATATTTATTCGCATAGTCATGTGCACGCATACATATACATATTTACATATGTTGTACATATAAGAAAAAAAAAAAAAAAAAAATTGGAAATAAACATAAAAAATAATCGAAAATCTCTTACCAGGTCTTGCAATTCTCAGTTACATCTTGTTCTCATTCTATGTGAACGAAATCGTAAGCAATTGAAGGAAATTATTTTTGACCAAATTTATTGACATAGTTATAGAAATTCGGAAGTCCGTAAGCCCAGCAAAAAAAAAAAAAGAAATAAATAAATAAAAATTTCTAACAAAATATTTTCAACTTGAAATGCTTTAAATGAAAACAAAATCCTTTCTACGATAATTACATACACATATGCTAGGTTTCCAATGAAAGGAGATAAATGCGACGTAAGCCATATAATTTAATACTTTTTCAACATTTGACAGTTTGACATCTGCAGCATATACATATATATATATATATGTATATATATATATATTTACTATTGTTTAGTTGAACTATTTATAGCAGAGGATTGAATGTGTTGGCCGATAAGGCTTGCACCAGTTTAAATAATGTCCACGATAATGTCCGTTTTACTCTACCTTACGTTATTAAATGCCCGAATAGATAGCTAGTGAATGTCTTTAAAAAAACATTAAATTATCATTTACATCCTAAAGCAATATCAGCAACAAAAATAATATAATGAATGATAAATAAATTGTGACCTCAAACATCGTCACATTGATGAATGGCAAAACTAAACGATAATAACATTGCAGTCTCTCGGCTCAAACACTCGCATAATGACTTACATGAATTCGCTTTTTTAAATAAATGGTAATTCAATGAGCGGATATTAACGATTGACGCTTCTGGCCCACATAAAGTTCTGTTGTGTTCTCGCACCCCGCCGTGAAGAATATATCGTAGATTATACTTAATGTTGTTGTTGTTGTTCGGCCTGTAACGACCCGATATAGACGTCATAAATCACCTATATATTCATATATATATATATATATATATGATCAACGTGAGTTTTCGAATCGATTTAACTCTCACCGATGCGTTGCTAAACTTTTCGTTTGTCTATTGACCTCTATGGACCTCTAATGGCAGCAAAAATTCAAATATATTTAAGCAATTTTAGTTAATGGCTCTTACTTTGAACTTTGAAAACGGTTGTGATTGTGATTAGCCTTCAGCCAGGTCCAAACTAAACAATGAAACCATTACTTTATGATTCGTAGTGAATCATGATTTACTATTTTACTCTCAAGGGTACAAGCCATTACAAGCCATCATCTTTAGCTCAGAACTTACAGCGAAGACGGCAATAGTGAAAAAACTGTAACTCATAGGCTACGAGAGAGGTTGATATAAATCTTAACCCAATTGCTTACGACATGCAATTTATTCCTATCGATCAACTCAAACGTCCCTATTGAGGAAACCCTCGTTGAATTTCAATGTTAGGATTTGCACGGGTAACGGGTATCAAAGTTTCGCCTTAAGGCTGATATCACTATTTTCCTCATATTATGGATATAGTCAAGTAAAACTTTTTTCATTGCTTTTGAAAAATATGAAACAATTTAAAAAACCTATCGTACAATATATTAAATAAAAGGAAATTCATAAGCACTAGATTGAAATGATGGATTAACAATAAAGTTTTGACAACTTATCAAAACGTCGATTACTGTTTAGGTGCGTTATGTAAACGAAATAAGAAACGCTAAAAACATGTTATACTCAGTTTAAAACGAACCATTTTATACCCATCAATTGTCAAATTCTTACTGCACTGAAACGAATGTAATGCACTAAAAGGATTTCTTCCATAAAATTGTCACTGCGTAATGTAAGCAGCAGCACTACTTAGAGAAAAATGAACTGTGATATGCGTGAGCTTTTCTGCTCCCAAGCTACCCAAGGCAATCGATGACATAGAAAAAAGTTACCAAAATTGAGGAGCGACTTTTAAGATAACATATCCACCGAAGGAAGGGAGGGGGGGTGTACTAATTTTGTCGTAATATTTGCAACATCTAGAAGGAAGCTTTAGACGACGTATAAATTTTATATATATATATATATATACATGTTCTTGATCATCATGAATCTATGCGTATGCTGTTCTCCTGGCCCGACTTCAAATTTTGCAGAAACATTGGGAGTTTTCGCACGCAGGTTGGCATTGAAAACAGGCGAAATTGATCAAAGCGTCAGCACGCAGAGAGGCGTAAACTGAACGTAAGTCCGTTTTTCTAAGCACAAAATTGTGAGTTTTTTTTACTCATTATATGCAAATTATAAAAAATAGAAGACTAAATTGTTCTACATTTAACTTTACCGGAAACTCTCCTCTCCTCCTCTTCTGCCCACACAAACTTACAAGTGATTAAATTTTTCCTCTTTTCACTATTTAGAGCCTATTTATGCCTATTAACCATACGGCAACCGAGACGGAACGTCCAAAACTATTTTGTATCTTCCTCATATGTAGATGTATGTATGATGGACACCACGAATTGGTGGATTAATTGTTTTCTTAATAACATCAGCTAACTAGACGGTGAAGTTATGAGTAACTAACTACAAAGAAAAGCAGTAAACTTTAAACGTAACAGTCAGTATACAATATTTCTCAAATCTGCTCAAATTATTATTATTTTCGAAAGCAGTCGAGTAACTTCTTATGCGATAGAAATCACTTGGGAAGAAATGCTGTTAACTTAAAATTATACGACAAGTTATTCGGACCACGATAAAAATAGAGCCTCAATTGTGAAAATCATTATCTAAAGCTGATAAGAGTCTAACATGCTCTGTACTATTTCCATTTGCAAGCACTCGGCCGATAGCTTTCTTGCCACCTAATATTACTTCCATCGACTTTAAATATTTACGTTCATATTATACTATATAGCAAGCATATAATAAAACGGATTATTTTTGTAAACTTGCACTTTATTCATCAATATGTTCTCCCTATAAAGTGGTGCAATCAGTCCAATACCTCTCTATCATTTCAGCGCCTTTCGCCAATTTTCGCCATGACTTCAGAATGGAAAATGAAGAGAGTAGGTGAACAAATGAAACCTCAGTTCAGGGAATTTTGCACTTTAGTCAATGATTTTTGACAGTTGTGTTGTGTAGTTTCGGGTGTCAGATATTTCTTGCAATTTTTTGAACATCGTGAACAGTGTTTTGAGCACCACGGACCTCATTAAGAATGCGCGCTGAAAACCCGCAATATACAGTGCGCAAGATAATCGACGTCATTAACATTTCCAGGACATAACAAACGGTACATAATTCATAATTTATTCAAGATGGGATATTTCGTCTATTGATTTCGTTTAAAAAAAAAATAAAGAAACTTATGGGACACCCTAATAGGTGTACATAATAGAAATTTAATCGTTTCGCATCGCATCGTTACGCAAAGGCTTTAATAGTCGCTGCAATAGTAAATCAATTCAAACACATATAAATTTCTCTAATAGTTGTTTTAAAGATTCTTTTATTCGACAAGGTATGCAAAGATCTATGGATCTAATCAGTTACCAGCACATGCGCAAGTTCAAAATAAAAGAATGCTTAAATAATTAAAAATTCTTTGTCTTCATTTTCTTTATGTCACTCATTATTCGCAACACCATTCTTTGTACGGACATATTAAGATCCTGTGAATGTATGCGAAATTCAAAAGAACTGCATATCGCATCTTTTATAACATCAATCCATACAGAATTATTTCCTGTTGTTCAACCTATACGACGCAATCTTTACGAAAACTTTGGCCTTTGCCAAGGCCAGTCCAAGGAGAAACATTATTGCGAATGATTTCGTTCAGACGATTATTTCACATGCAACGCCCTATTTTGAAAGGGTTGATATATGAAAATTACGTTATATTTTCAGTGCATAACTATAATAAGCAGAATTCAATATTTTCGGGTAATAAGTGGGTGTGGAAAATTTGAATGAGATGCGAGAATTTTTTAAATACTCTCTTATCTAAACATCCTAACCAAAAATAAGCCTCAATAGACTGCGATAAGGACCGCAACAAATTGTATTTTTAAACGTTCATAGGCGAACAACCTCTTTGGGCGAACAACCTCTATGGGCGAACAACCTCTTTGGGCGAACAACCTCTTTGGGCGAACAACCTCTATGGGCGAACAACCTCTTTGGGCGAACAACCTCTATGGGCGAACAACCTCTTTGGGCGAACAACCTCTTTGGGCGAAGCTGTATAAGGAGTTTAATAGTTGATTGTCCCCGAATATTATGTTTAAATAAATACAACATAACGAATAATTCTTAAAGCGCTGGATATGGAGAAACTTGTTTAGGCAAATTGATATGAAAGAAAAAATGGGAACATTAGCTGTGCGTTAAAAGTCCACACTTGTTTCTCTTCATAACATTCTCTCTAAGCTCAGTGCGATTTTTAACCCAAACGGTCTACTTAGCCCTCAATAGATGTAAGGATCAGAGTGCATAAAATACTAAAAAATGCAAATCTCTTCTGTTTTCATATGCACGCAGAATTAGTAATTCGAGCAGAAAAAATTATTCTGTCGACATTGATTTAATCCTACAGACTTTGCTCTGCCCAAATGTCTTAAATATGTTCATTTTCATAGAGCACTTGATAAAATCTTGAGCGCTGCAATCACTGAATAAGATTAACATGCGAATATAAAAATAATTCTGACATTCACGTATACGTGTATGTAAAATAAAACTTTTCAAAGATATTGTTATAATAAACATAAGCGCATGTTGTTTATATGCGAAAATAAAAATAAAGAGGAAAAAGAATTTTGTATAGTTAACGAAATTTTAAAAGTTTCTGGCACACGAAGAGTGTCAGAGAAAATAAGCTCTGACATCAAATTTAATTTAGTCTTAAAACATACCAGCTGGATATGTTGCATAGATCTTCTTCTTCTTTTTCTTTTTCTTCTACGAATCAGCAAATCAGACACAGATGATTTACTGAGTTCGGTAACATAAAGTTCACCGGGAAAATATTTTGCATAGCCAAACGTCAAGATTTGTTGGGAAAATCCAAGCACACAGTAAGTTGTAAGCACAGAGTTGTAATGAAAGCAAACCTTGTAAGTATGTATGTAAATTGAATTGTACGGGTGATGAGCTATTGAATTCGACCTGAGAAAATTCCATTATGCTATTATCTGAAGGGGAATATGTTGTTTACGCACAGTACGAGCGCAGTAACATCTACCAAAAGTAATAAATTGTACCGAAAACTTATGCAGATCCTACGTCCAATAGATAACAATCTTCCTCCAATTGTTGGTAAGGTGTCAAATTAATTTGCGGGGGTAAATTTTGCTCAAAACCCCAAAATACAAGAGAATAATAGCAGCTTTTTGGATAAGATCGCCCTCTCGTCAGAAGTCACAAGGCAGTCAAACGCATTCTGCGTTTTTTGCGATTTTCGCGACCCCAACAACACTCGTTTATAACAAAATTGGATTGGATAGTAGAAAGTTTCGTTGGTACGGAAAAATTCCAAATTTTGTGCAAGCACATAAAAACTGCAACAACAAGACGCAGCCACGCAGCAGCTCTTAAGACTAATAGTTCATCATAGGACTAAACATCAACCTTGAGAGTGTTTCCGCATTCTCAGCAAGGCGTCCTACAAATACATAACTAATTTTTACTGTGCATGTTTATCGCAAGTGTTGATTTCGATGGTATTTTTAATCAGCATAAGGTTTCCGTTCGCATTAGGCACACGCATCTATCTATCCATCCGTCCATCTCTATATCATAGCGTCAATTTATATATTCGTGGGTATATATTTTCATTCGTAATGCAACCGACTGTCTGTCCCTGTTGTTAGTAAATCCAATTCCAAATTTTCAATCATCTAAGAAACTGACTGAAGAAACGCTTCATGCAAAGCAGATTTGCTTAGTTATCATCTCAGATGGATAGACGCGTAAATTTGTTGGCTTGGAAATGCTAAAGTTTCACATTGATGAAGAACATATTACACACACTTAATAAGGGTTTTAAGGCGTATTGTATTGTTAAGCAATTTCATCTCATTACTTAAGCTTATCATCAAACATCACCAGATGAAACGAACTGCAGATGCGGAGAAAAGTTTTCATATCGTTTCAAACAACTACTAATGGAGACAATTTTGATTAAATAGAAATAGTGAGAGCGCACTTTATGGCTATTAAGTTTCGTTCCTCAATAATATTTTCCGGTTTTCGAAGCAAAAGATTTCCCTCAAGTGTCAATCCATCTTAATCGAGATTAATTTTAGTTCGGCTTTAATCAAAGCATTACCGCGTTTACTTTCGCATATCAACAAATCAATGGGAGAATAATTGGCACAATTTGCCAAATGCATGAAAGGAGTATCGAAAGAGATCAGACAGAATATTATCAAATATTTTAAATTTATTATTAGTGGTAGTAGTTATTGCGTTGCTTTAATGACGCTTAATGCTCTACTTTGGAATTGTAAAAATGCTGATGTGCGTTGCGATCTCTGCGTCAAGAAAGTGCGTCATTATATGTTAAATATAAAATATATTCGACTTCCGACCGCTTGCATGCTGGTTGGCTAAATAAGTTTTTCTCAAATTTTCTCAAATAGCAATGTAAACGATATTTACTTTAGTGTTCTCTCCTTCTCGACGATACTGGTGGTGATGAGGTATTCTCAATGTAGAAGAAATTAATGTGCAATGCCGACTATTACGATATCCTCTACCAGTTCGCCTAATAAAATTCTTCATCTATTTTCGTCAGAATATAAATATTAAAAACTATAACTTTTTAACCCATGAAGAGTTGATGGGAATGTTTGCATAAGAAGAGAAAAGAACGAGAAAAATATTTAGATAGAGTAGAAATTTAGCACAAACAATTTACATGTCAAACCATCATTAAGGATCACTTTTAATCATAAAGCACCGAAAACTGGATCTTATTGCCATATAGAAGCTTGCGTCTCGAAGCCTTTTTTTTTATGGCTGTGCATTCAAAATTGATTCCATTCCATTTATATTTTCCACATTCATTTAGAGCATTCTACCGATTCCAGTGGTCGCGAAAAGTGTGCCCTTGGAGTGTGGAACATATCAGCATGTTCAAATCGGATCCATTTTCGATCCAATTCCGTATTTATTTCATTTCTTTCGTTACTCTTAACTGTCGTCTATCTGTTCCTTTACAATATCGGAAATTCATTTTGTGTTCCGTTACACAGCTTTCACTGGTCTATGTCTCTATGAAATAATGAAGATAATAAGAAGAAGCTTGGCCCTTCTTGGATTTCATAAGGCATATAGTCTGTCCATAAAGGAAGACACTGTAGCCGAGAGAGAAATTGCGTTTCCTTTGTGAAGCCATCTTCGATATGCAAAATTTCAAGTCACTAATAATATGCAAAACTTGTAAGATCCTTGCAATTGTGGAACAGACTCATTCGGTCTGAAGGCGCTTTAGTGCGCCCCGTAACGCTTTGCCACCATTTCTTCGATTAGTAACTACGGTAAGACATGAACTAAATTTCTTTGTAACCTAATCTCCACAATCGACTAAGATAAATAGAACGATGTGCGATCAGCTAGTCTGATAGACATAATTAATCTTCCACTCAGGATCATATGCCGAGTATATGTGTGATTATTATATGTGACAGAGTTACGTATGCGATAAAGCGTCTTTTTTGACGCTCTTGTGCTAACCATGTATTATTGTTGCATAGTTATAAGCCAAGGGACAGAGTGGACAGTCGGACGCTTTACAACATAATTACAATTTTCTAAATAGCATAAAAATGCAATGTCTAGATGCGGTCGGCGATAATTTCCCTATAGAGAATATTTCGAATTTTGAAGAGCGTGAGCAGGCCAGATCCACGCAAGACTATACATATTCTAAAAATGAGTAGAGTTTTATGTATAGTAGTCTACATTAATGTCCTTTATTACATCCGCAGCCATATAACGGTAGCGATTGAAAATTTCTCTTAGGATTAGGATTAATTTTGATTTTGCTTTTTATTAACTTCCAATTAATGGCAGAGCAGAATCAACACAATTTTGAACATAACGGATAAGATTTAGTTGCGATATTGTGCTGCATTTCTTTAATGTGTTTTCCTGGAAGGACAGCATAAATGTGCCATTATGTCTTGATGAAATTTGAATAAATGCCATAATTAATAAAAAAAAAAAAAGAAAAGTACTTTTGGACTTAAAGGCATCATGCTATACGAACTTTGACTTGTCTCTCTCTGTTCATGTTCATGTTCGTATAAAGTCAAAGTATTTGAAATTTGATTGGATTAGAAATTTTGACAAAGTACCCAGCATAACATAACTTTTACTCTGTACCAAAGAAGCCTAAAATGAATAAGCAACTGTATGAACGAAAACTTTCTCCACCGTAGGCACATATGTGCACACAAGTTTCAATGAAATGCAAAAAAAATTCGCAAATACACATGTCCGTATGCCTTTTAAAGCAATCGCAATAGACGAATAAGATAGTTTCGTATGGTCACAGCAAAATTTATTGTGTATGCAGTTATGCCGTTCTGCCAGTGGGTGAACACAATTGAAACTTTTTGTTGTTGTTTACTTTTCTTTTCTTCTTTTATTCTTTGTTTTTGCTGTTGTTGTTGTTGTTGTTTTGCTTTCAATCAAAATAACGGGCCATTGCATGAGTACTTGTAGTTTTGCAAGTGACGTATAAACCCAAGCGCAGGTAAACATATGTGAGTTTGTAAGGCTGTGCAATTTGCTCCAACACTCTATATGCATGTGCATACAAATGTGCACATTTGCATATCGGATACCGTAGAAATTCGTTTAATTTTGAAAATCAATGAAAATATTTGAAAATAAATTGAACTATAAAATGAATGAAGAAATTTTCAAATGACAAAAAAGAAAAAAAGTACATATTCGGCTTTGGCCGATTTTATTATATCCATTACATTATTTTTTTAACAAAGACTTAAAAAAAAATCAAAAAAAAAATTTCGATACTCGATAATGTTATCTGAATGAGTTCGATTTTTTTCCATTCTTGTACAGCTGGTAGTGTTGCATCACTCATATGTCGAAAATTTAATGCCGTTCGATTCTTTGTAGTTTATGATTAATAAGAAAAAAACCAAATTTTTTTTTATAGTTTTCAAAATAAAAATGTTTTCAATGCGTGTTTAATTGTCGGCATGTCCTTTGATCGATTTGGTCCCGTCTCTGTGACAATCCGTGTACAAGTTGTTTTAATGTTATTGTAAAATTTAAATGCGATTGGAAGAACAGATACACAACTTGACAGACGGATGGACGGATAGGCATGCCTGAATCGATTCAGTATTTCATTAGACAATCGATCAACACTAGATCGATGATGAAAATAAGAGCGAACGATTTAAGCAATATATATATATATATATATGTTTGAAGCACAACCGTATGGAAATAGTTGCTGAAGTTTTGAAGAGATTCGAACAGAACGGAAATTAAAGTTAAAGTTGCACTGCACGCTCTTATTGAGCAACTTACCGCTCAATTCCTTAGAAGTCTAAAGCAAATACTAACGAATGGATTTCAAAGCAGCTACGCACTACTACATCATTAGTATGTAAATTTGAATATATTTTAAATACTTAAATATTACATTTCGTTAGGGGCGTATAAGTAAGTGGCTAATGCATTATAATTTATATTCATAGGCTGAATACTTTTTAAGGCTTTAATGTGTGCTAGCAGCATATGAATGTCTACTACCCTTGATCTCTTCTTCCCTCACTCCCTCATTACCTCTCTATTGGCCTGCCATTGAGTTGCTCGGCACATTTAGACTCTAGTCTAGTGCATGATGATAAAGATGAATTAGTTCATGTTAATCTTTCATCACTTTGTTCAATTTAAAGATCAAATGTCATTGTGCATCCATCCGTACTTATCTTCGATAAAGGAATCTATTTACCATAATTGGGACTTAAAAGTCGTTATTGAATTGAACGTCTGTATCGGATAATGGGTTGTTCAAATTTACTTCAGCTACCTTGTCATCTTCTATTTACGTTATGCGTTCGCACGCATACATCTCGAAGTGATATGAAAACCCAAACGTTTATACAATTTTGTTCTTTGTAATCCATGTTAAGGGCTAAGAATGCTTGCTGCACTTTAGAATATTGCAATAACTGAATGGTATCGAATGAAAGAAAAAAGGAAACAATAGAAGAGATTATGTAAATATATTTTGAATGAATTACCGAAGATTGCAAAGGGCTGTCAAGACGTGATACAAAATAAAATTTCACTTAATGAAAAGCAATATTTTTTGAAAGAATCAATTATCAGAAATTCAAAGCTCCCCCTCCCCCTCCCCGGCACCATTCAGAATTTTTTGTTTTCTGTTTTTAATTTCCTCTAACCATAACTCTTAACAACACTAAATGAGAATCTTTTTCTGTTACCTATTGATTAATAAATGATTTATATCGTAGGCCAATTCGTTTTCTAACGTAACTCGTAATAAAAATTCAGTTAAAACATGAAACATACGGTAACTCAATGAAAGGAAAGTAAGTGTAAATAAACTTTTAATTTCATGAAGTTAACCAATTTGGCCGGTGAGACATTCGACACACGTATAGTTTAGTTTTTGCCCAATAAAAGAAATAAATACAAGCACTACGATGTGTCTGAAGTGTAAGCTCGAAAATTGTGACAAAGCTAAGAAAAGTAACGAGACTTTCTTCTACAGGCATCATCGACGAATACCTTTATCATGATGGAGTTTTATTTATCTCTCTACAATAATGACGTCATTTGTAAACATTTAAGTCACGCAACAAGCTTTATAAGCCAGAAAAGTTATATTTTCAATTCAATTACATTCCAAAGCCGGTAGTAGTAGTGTCAAGGTTCTCATGAATCATTTGCATGACGACAATATCTTGTGTCTTGATCTTGTGCCCTTTACAGCAAAAATTCAAGAAGTGAAGAATTGTGATATGCAGAGCATTCAATAGACGGTCTCCTAAGAAGTGGAATATATTTGAGAAATATTTTAGTCTACGTTAAGTAAATTTTAAATTGTAATTAAAAAGGAGGGAAAAATTTTCTGAAATGAAATGCGATCGTATTTAGAGCATAAATACAATACAAGCAATAAAATAAATTGTATCGAGTCGAGAAAGCGAAATCCCAAATGGTTTACTATTCTACTTCCAATAAGAATTACAATTAGAATTTTGTAATCCGATAATCCGATGATCTGTTATATATATAACGTGTTTGCAACATCAACTTAGTTTCCAGTTCAACTTAAAGGTTGAATTCTTCTAAATGGAATTCCGATTCTAATTTTTATTATTATTATAATTAAGCAAAATTACTCGAACTGTATTCAGATTGCGTTTGTTATGAGCTTAGTTAGTGATGCTAAATAATGCGAAACATATGTAAAATATGTTCAGAAAATGTAAAGGTTTCGTCGCATTTTTGGCATATCAAGGAAAGAAAGATGATCGGATGTAACAGACGATGATGAAAGCTTACGCATTATTTTATGCGCATTATTTTATGCAACGAACGAGAAGAGCGTGAAGTGAAAAGTACCAGAAAGTAACTTTTGCGAAGCATTCACTATTTTGAAGATAAAAAGCAACGACACCTTTACGATCTTTTAACTCAAATTTATAGCTTAAGCCACAGTTCTCATTCGCGTTTGGCGTATGGCAGATCGAAATCACATGGAAATATATCTAAATGCCATACACGAATGTATCGAACATAACAGATGTTTTTAGTTTCGAATGATGCCAGCACTTGTAAGGGTACTTCAATAGCAAATATTCGAAAAATGCAGTTCCTTTCATACCCACAGTCACACACAAACGCATAACACAACTGGGCACTGGGGCATAACACAAATTGTCACATTAAAAATGTGCCGCCCGCATACAAATCATACATGACGTGATTGAATTCAGCACGAACGAAATGTAATGGTTTAAATATTTCTTTTTGCCTTCTCCGGTGTTTTGGTTGAATGTAAAATTACCTGATGGTAGGCAAGAGATGACGCCCACATAGAAGAAACATGGAAGAGTTAAAGGAAACAGCACTTTAAATAAATCGTTTTCTAAACTAATCTGAACATGTAGAAATATGTTCTCGAATTGTTGTTGCTGTTGGCGGTTGAGGGGCATGAACCTCAAGTATTGGTTGAAAATAAATACTTGTGTGAATTTATTCTGATATGAAATCGGCATATAACTATTTTTTACATCATTCGAAAAAGAGTTTTCGTTTTTTATACTTCAATACCAATTGATAGCGCGTTCTCAATACAAGAAAAAAAAAAAAAAAGCAATAAAAGTAAAATAAAGAAAGCACTGGACTACGGTTGCATGCACTCAGAGAATCAATGCTTACACTTCTTTGGTTGATTGTTTTTATTTTTTTCTTTCTCTATATTTTGTTGATTTTTCTCTCTTCCTATGCTCACAAGCAAAGGATGACGATTTGTTCATTTTCTCAAAAGGTTTACAACATGCACATGGAAGCGTCAGAGAACGTACAAAATATATATATATTTTATATACTTTTGATCGGTATCGGCTTATGCAAATTAATTTAGGCATATCATTACAAAGTTTTGCACGCAGGTTCGTCTTGAAGGTAGACCAAATCGGTCAAAGGACATGATTATCGTACAACATAACAACTGAGAGCATCCGTATCAGCACGAGCAAAAAATCCAAGTCTCATTGCCCATAAACTCCCTTGTGTTCTCTATAGTTCATCCAGAAGTACGTACACAACTATGAGAAAAATCGGCCTTGCCCACCTCCATGCTCCATATAATAACCAAATATCGTTGTTCTCCCCCTCTTTTGTTTTTGTTTCTTTTTTTATTACTATTTTCACGGTAAACGTGGTGGGGTGCAAACACATTCGATGACAGCTAAATATTATTTATTTTCCCTTACGAATATTGATATAACTGAAGGCGTCGCTTCGTGTTGTTTATCTTGTAACCAGCGAATGTATTTTGTTGGATGACAAATCCATCTTACAATTGCAAATTTATGCTGATGGTCTGTTTTCGTTTCCTTTTTCATTGTTTTCGTGATAAAAATAATATAAATAGCAAACATTTAAAAGCGGGAACGATGTACAAAAATTGAGATACAGACACTTGGAAGTTTTCGGTCGCTGAATTATAAAATCTTTTCTATCATTTTATAGTACGTAAAATGGAAATCGTGTGTTGCTGCCGCTAAAGTGGCATCTTCGCGTAACCGATATTCTATCAGTGCAGCCAGTGTTCTATTTACAGCGGCCAAGTTACGTTTCACTTCCCAGCTTCGCTTAGCTTACCTCAAGTTGCGAATTTCAATTTTTTTTCTTTTTTGTTAATTTCCTTAAATTACTTTTGAGCTTAAACAACAACAATTAAATATTTTATTTATTTTGTAATTTATTAATTCAGATTTCTATATACACTTTCTATATACACTTTTTTTTCTATGCTATACACTTATGAGACTTTAGTTTTGTCATTGCATCAACATTGCTTGCATCCTGTATATCATCAACAACTACTACTTACTTATAAAATGTCAACAACTCTTAATAATAATAATCTTGGACGTATTCTTAGCCAATGCTAACTCTTTTAATAGTCTTTAAAAGTTAAATGAAAGTTTTAATAAGAATGTGGAACACATTTTGACCTGTAACTTGGCTCAAATGTCTACTATATATGTCTATAATAAGCTTAACTTAAAGGTCATTAAAATTTTAACGAGTCCGCACGAATCGCCCTAAGCATAATAAATAGAGCGATATTTATTAGATAAATGTTTGCTGCATTCGCAATTCAATTACCTATGAGAGATGGAGTTAATGCAATAAATTTGCTGATTTTAATCACCGCTATAAAATATCCGATGTTGCGTGTATTGTAAAGTTTTCTATTCTCCATACAGCTAAGACTTTTGCACTTGCAACTCTGCTTTCTCTGCTTTCTTCTCAATATTTTTCGCTTAAACATTTCGTAATGGTTGTTTTTTATCGCCATCTTCATACTTAGTTGCTGTCGTATAGTTCATTTTTTATAAGCAAACCAAAAAACACAACGGGCTATGCATGCCTTTAATACTTTTCGTGTGGCAAGTAACCATACATTCTCAAGTATCGCTATGTGGTTACTGATAAAATAAATGGAAAACAAAAAGAGAAAGTAAGACTCGATGGTAAAGTTTTACACGGATCTCAGACGCCCTTCGTATATTCGTATGCACATGCACATGCACATAGTTGAAGGAAAAAAGCCGAAAAAAGTGAATTTTAATTTCAAAGTCTTAACAAATTCTAAGAATCACGCAGGAGTCGCTTGAATCTGAAATTTCTTAATTGAATCGATTCAACCTAACGATCAATTAAGATGTTCTTCGATCGATGAACGCAATAACGAACTTAATGTGACTCTCATCCTATAAATTTTTTACTATATAGAACCAATAAATTCAACGTGACAGGGGCTTTTGTCGTTGTGCTTACAGTTGTTTTCAGGTTTTTGCACTCAATTTTGCATTCAGTTCGTTCGTTTCCATTACAATTGGTTGAAATATTTTCTAAAAAATTCTCACTTATTCCCGTAGAGATTCTTATTGAGAAGAGGTCGTCGTGTGTCTCTGCCTTTAAAGCATATATCAACAAACTACTACATTATTTTCAAACACACATCCATAAACATGCAACTAAACTGCTGAAGTGTATAAAAATGTAATTAGCGACAGCTAAGCGAACTGTTCGAAAGCTGGTGAAGTACCTACTACAGGACGTGAAAAGAAAGGTAGCTTTTTCACTGTGTCTATTTCACTGTTTAAAATATTTCGCAAAATTCAAATTGATTCAAATTGTGTTGCTCTCAATAGGGAGTAGTGTCCGGATGCTTGTCATATAAGACCTTTTTTCCGCCATTTAACATATCCGCACGCGAAGTTGATAGCAAATGAAGTAAATGAAGCGAAAATTATGTGAAATCGAATTTTTTCTCCAATTTTCATAAATCGAAAAGTCAATTAAAAGCAATGAGTGTCTATATATGGCTAGGGTATGCTCCGACAATCTTTAAAAATAACTGAAATGACTAAAAAAGGTGAGCACGCATAGTGGCTTATTTAGATCGCTGTCTGTATAATAATTTAAAGAGAGTAACTCGGGGGCAATTCTCCCGAAACCTTTGCAAGGATGCACTGAATTTGTTTTTTTTTTTTTGGCTTGAATTACAGCCAAACATTATATGATTAGAAAGAAATTGATTCGCTTGTTCAGGTACTAGTCACTGGGTTGGCCTTACTTACGACAATGACAGGAAAAATACGAAATCACTCAGCTTTATTTTCCTTCTTCTCAGGTTTATTTGGCCGCTAATAGGATCGGACGATAATTGGATTTATTCGGAGTGGTTAAGCGAGCACTAGCTCCGCCATTTATATTTACTCTCAAGTCAGCCATAAGTAGTATATCAAGTACATAAGCTATCCGGCACATGGTGCCGATTAAAAGTATTTTCTCGTTACTCACAGCTAACTACTGTTAACCTCTATAATCTTTTCGGACAATTCACGGTCAACTGCTTTTTAAGAAGATTTTCCAACAGCTTTTTTTTTAAAACGTCCATATTTTTCATTCCATTTTTTCTAATTGTCCGATTTTGACGATATTGTCACGAGTAGTCGTTCGATCTTAGCAGATGCGTTGCGAGTTGTTGTGCTCTATATTCAAAAGAGTTGTGCGATGTTTTACTACGTTTTCAATGGAGAAACCCGTACCCCTCCTGCCGTTTTCTATTGGCGGACCGGTGTTGCACTTGACACTCTCTGGAACGTCCTGTGCTATTGGAAAGGGCAGTTGATTCAGTTACATTCCCTTTTCCGAGCAACTTATCCAAATGTCAATGGAACTCTAAAAATCTGATATTAATTAAAGGAAAAACTCTTTTACATACAATCACACACAAAGTTCATGTATTCAATTTTGGCTTGATTATGATCTCAGTTTCAGTGGGAAAATACTTTGACAGTACACGAAAGCTTAACTTCAGCAAAGCTTTTCTGGCAGTTTCGCCTATTCACTCATATTATAGATAGATAGATAGATAGATAGACGAGTAGATTGCGGTGAACGAAAGCATGCTCGTTGGACAATTAACGCTAAGTAATGAATTACATAGAATTTCGATGCAATAAATTTCACATATTTCCTGATCTTTGGCTCTTATCTGCTTTTGCAATCGTTTCTGCTGACCCTCTCTTCTAGCCAATTATCTTATCTCCATTATATTTCTTGTACTTTGTTGCATATAAATACATACTTACATATATATGTTGATTCATACATTCGTTTATATGTTTTGTTTCCCTTTACGTTTGCTTTACAATTTAATCGCAAGTTTAATCATTTATTGTTTATACCATTGAGTTGTTTTTCGCAAACAACTCGGGGAAAAGGCTATAATTAGCACTTAATTAATTAAAATCACATTCACATTTATACCATAAATGAAATCTTGTTCGGTTATATTTATTCCTAAAAGAAAACTGTGCAGCAATAAAACGCGTAAATAAAACGTGAAAACAATGTCAGCAGCGAAAGAACCACTTAAATAACGTAATGGGATAATAAATAAAAACTTTGTTTTTCCATCCATTTCCGTTTCGAATCTCCTTAACCGCGTGCTATGTTGTAATGTGAAAAGATACCGTTTAAGGGGCAATGAAGGCCGCTGTGTGAACAGAAAATTTGATTTTGTTTACGAGAAACTAATTCAACGCATTTTAGCAAATTTTTACCGCATATCGGTCTATCAAAGCGGCGCTATCAGAAAAGGAAACCTTTTTTTTTTTCTTTTTTGTACAAATTTTCTCAATTCGCAACCAATGAACTATAAATTAAACTTCATAATAACATAAACAACAATGAAGAAGCATCGATTGGTTCCTCTTTCTTTAAATTCAACGAATTAAAAAATGCTTTTGAAAATTATATCCGTGGATGGAACGATGCGCAATGCTAGCCTATACATAAACACTAGAGATAAGAAAATTTATTTTTGGTTAAATTTTTGTAAGTTTGTTGTTGAAAAGCGAACGTGTCACGTATTACTCTTTCAAAGAAATCATAGTTCATAGTATGGCTTGTGAGCTGTAGGCCTAATTGATCGTTTCTTCGCAAACTACAATTCAATTGCCGTAACGACTTCGGTTACTTCTGTAACGATTATGAACGTATTGCCTAAAGATAGCGCAACATAATATACTCGGTCCAATGACCGAGTTATCTCCAGAAATGTCGATGTCGAATCGGTCACCAGACACTTGCCGCTTAACCTCACATTTGTCGTTTTCTTTGGGATCAGATTAAATCAATCGGTTACTCCAACAAGCAACAAACATTACCTGACTCCAACAACTCTATTCTTCTCATTTTTTAGCGGGTTATTGGTATTCCGACATTGAAGTATAAATTTTGAGACACACATTTGCGTTCTACTACTACTACTACTTGAACAGTTCACTAAGCATTCGTACTATCATAAGAGTGTATATCGCGAACATATAGAAATAAATTGTTTTAAAAATTGAGAGAAAATATATACAAATATTGTGAGGACCCAAAATCGTATCTCGTTTTGGGCTCACGGGTTCTCCGTCTCTGGTGAGGGGAAGGGAGTGCTAGACTAAGGTAGAATAGAATAGATTAAGATAGCAGTAGAATAAAATACATTGACATAGCAGTAGGGATAGACAAAGCTAGCAATAGAATAGAATAGATTAAGCGTAGTCTAAGCATAGGTTAAGAGTAGAGAATAAGAATAAGTTTGAGGAGTCGTCGTCTTCCTCGCGCAGAAGTCGGTCGAACTTAGACTCTCGAGCAGAGAGGTCGGTTAGTGGATAAGAAAGAGTTATAAAAGAACGAGTAGAGAGTTATAAAGAGCCACCTGTGAAAAAATAAATGTCTCGCGTATTTTTCCTCCCCTGGGCCGCTGAGCTGCCCTAGCCTAAGGAGAAGGGACGAAACGTCCTCGCAATATATAAGAACAAGTAAGACAACTACAAGCGGATGTTACCGAAGCTTTTAAAAGCTAAAAAAGGCCAAAAAAAGGGAAAAAAGTTACATTTTCACACTCCATGGTATTGGGTGGCGTGGCTAACTTTTTCAATTTACAAACTGAAAGTGAAAATTTACATGATGCACCTGTGTTGTACTTTGTGAGGAGGAGCAAGCAAAAAACACAGAAAGAAAAGATCTTCACAGTTGTTATTGCACAGAAGTGCGGCCGTTGTAGACGTGTCTTCTAACCGGTTTAGGCCATTTTCAAATTCTTTTGCTAATTTATAAGCGACATCTTTATTTCTGCGGACTGGAAAATGTTCATCACAGATACCGCAAAGTTGGACAGACGGATAGACGGACAGGAAAATATGCGGACGGATACGGATGCTTTTTTTGAAGCTTGCTTCTGCGTGTTTTAAAGGTATTGAAAAAATATTAAGCTTTAGTACACTATAATATTAGACGGGCGTGGTCAATTTATTCTATCTTTGTATAGATACCATAGCATCGCCCATAGATAATGCGGTCACATTTTTGTAGATTTTTTTGCTATAGCGTATGTTCAGTGGGCAAATAAAAAACAATTGTTTACTTCTTCTGAAAAACAGAAGTCTTCTCAGTTTACATGGTACTCGCCTTGCATGTCCTTCAATACCCACTTGCGTGCAAGAACTTTCGTAGTTTCTGCCAAATTTGAAGTCGATAGCTTCTTGTTTGCGGCCAGACGTAGACATTACAACAGCCTTTATACATACGAACAAACGGATAGACGGACATGCTTAAATCGATTTTGAATTTCATGCCGATCCAGAATATATATACTTTGCGAAGTCTCTGAAACTTCCTTCTGGGCTGTAAAAATGTATGAAAAATGCCAAAAAAAAAAAAATAAATAAATAAATAAATAAAAAATAATTACATCGTTTTCATGGAACTCTGTGGAAAGTAAGCAAAGTTAGAAAGAGGATTAAAAGAGATTCATTATATTTTAATATTTATTAACTTATTATCTATTAATCAAATCTATTCGATTAGATTAGAAATTGAAAATAAAACAAAACACTTAAGGGACAATAATTATTATTTTAAAAGAATTTACCTTCAATTGGTTAACGCCGCCTTCTTTTATTTAAACTTCATTCTCGTGATTCTCGTAAACTAATAATCGTGTCTTAAGGCAAAGTTGATGATGATATTGGAGTTTTATTGATGAGATAATTATAGTAACAATACACAATAAGTTATTTTTTGACAACGCCAGAATAAGGCTGTAAACTAAACATTATTTATGGCATTAGTGAAATAAATTCTAATATAGATATTTCTGTATATACAGACATATATATAGATGCATATATAGTTGAATTTGTTAAGAAATCCTTTTATGGGCATTTATCGTCAATAAAATCATATTTAAATGAAAACAAATGTAGTACAAATGCCTTCGATCAATGTTTGAAAGGAAAAAAAATTCACATGATCTTCTGACAACAGTTCGTCACACCCATCATCGAAGATTAGACTAACAATGAAAGTTATTGCATGCAGATGGGTATTGAAAATGGGGCAACCCACGGTATTTGCATCAAATCGAAAGACAATCACCTAAGCTTACTCTCTCTCTCTCTCTCACACTCGACAAATTACGCGAAAGCAAAACATTTCGCTTACATTTGGCATTAATATTGATTGTTTGGAGTTGCATTGGAGTTGCAAAGAAAAAACTCAAACTTGAAAACAATAGAAAACAATAGTAGCGAAAAATTACATCGAAACAGAAAATTATTGGCCAAAAAAATTTGAGCTAACCTCGGAAAGAAACATTCCAAAAATGGGAAATTTGTCCCTTTAAGAATTTTGCATTTTTTCGTCATATAAATCACATTCCTTATCGTCATAGTCCATCATTTAATTTCAACGAACCAAAAAAGAAAAAAAAAAAAAAAAGAAAAAGGGCTTTGAAAATGTGAAAGGATTGACAAGCATTTGCGACAAATAATTGTTACGAGACTGAAAAACGTTCTGCGTGATGCTTTCCGATCCCCTTACGCTACTTAACTATGTCGGAATTTTTCGGATGTATGTGTGATCCATATTTATATATATATTAAAATTAAAGTGATCGCCATTTGCATCTTCAGTAGTTTGGCGTTGAACGATCTATTTACGAACGAATTTTCTACTTTAGGAATACCGTTTACTCTGTTAATAAGTATCGGACAGTCTCTTGAAATCGTTTCACGTAATCGATTTGTTTCTGGAGTAAATCACATATTTGTACTTACTTGCGGTTCTTAGCTGTACTCGAGATATCGTCCCCAAACGGTGCAAACAATTAAAAACAAATAAAAACTTGGACATGAAAAGTTTTCTCTCCGCACTACTGTATCGGTTGAGGGAAACGCCTCATAACCGCAAGATCTGAGTCTTGTACAGTATTATTCACCGTTAATGAATGATGAATAATGACAATGATACCGAAAAATTTATTATTATACTCTACTGCTTACCAATTATTTCTGCCATAATTCGCTAAACTGAAAACAATAGCGACTTAAGCAAATTCTTCTTGAAACTATTAGGTCGTCAAGGATGAAATTTGTAAAAAAAAAAGGAATGTTTGCTAATAACTTATAAGTATATAAGTATAAGAAATTATATCGTTCATCAACGCATGCGGCCATGTTGTCTACACACTTTAGCCATTTAAGCGGCAGGTTGGTCAGGCCAGTTGTATACAACCCTGGGGGACGAGAGTCTATGACTTCCTGGAAAGCCAGTTTTAATGCATTATCGGAATTGATCGGAATTTTTTCCTATCAAGAAGTTATCGAAATTGCGAAAGAAGTGGTAGTCAGTGCCAGCTAGATCATGGCAGCAAGAGTGTGGAGAAAGATGAAGAAGTTCCAAATGGAAGTCGATTTTCTAAACCAATCTCGTCTATTTTTCTTTACGTTCTTTACGCGTCCTTTTGTCTAGTTGATTACAGTATGTTTCGGTTGTGATCGATGGGCCTGGTTCGTAAAGCCTGAAATCACAAGGAGCCACACCTGCGCCAGACTACTAAACACTCACCACCAGCTTCTTCTGATGAATACTACGCTTCGAAGTATGTTTGGTGATTGATTCTTCTCTAACCATTGCGCTCAACGTTTGCGATTTTCATATTAAATCCATTCCCCATCATCAACAATTATTCGATTCAAAAATAAGTGAGATTTGTGACGAGAAAACAGCATCAAACAAGCTGCCAAAGGATTTTGTTTTTGTTTTTGTTTTCATTCTGTTTCTGTTACGAGGAACCCGCTTATCTAACTTTTCCACTTTCCCGATTTGAGGTAAATGCGTTAATATTGTTTGCTTGCTAATACCAAACTTTAATGATAATGCATAAGCACTTTGAGATGGATTCGAACCGACGGTCACCTTTAGTACGTCGTTATTGATCTTTGGTTCTGGGCGATCGCGAGGATCATTTGTGATGTGAAATTTACTGATTCAAAATTTTGCGAACCAGTGTGACACTGTCTGGTGCGTAAATAGACTAGAACCCAATACACTATTTTTATGTTTCGCAGGGTCTCATACTTCACGACAGTGCTCATACTTCCGACCGATTCATTGTCAAGAAAAAATAGTTTTAAAAAAAAAGTAAAAATAATATCTTTTAGAATTTGGAATTAAAAATTTCACTTCTACAGACAATGTTCTCAAGCAAAAAAAAAAAAGAAAAAAAAAAAAAAAAAAAAAAAAAAAAAAGACGACCGATGGCAAAATATTATTAAGTCAGTTTCAAATAGCAAGCTGTCAAACTACAAACTACTACATCCTTAACGAACCCATGCAACACAAACAGCTGTTTAGGCCAAAAAGAGACGGCCCAAAACATTGCGAACAAATGTGCTTTTAAAGCCTGTTCCTTTCGGTAGATTACATCCTCGTATCGATTGCAATCTTCGTCAGATTTTCAGTTTGCAAGAGAACATAAGTAATCAATGCCCATAATTTTGTAGGAGAATCGTTACCACGCTAACCCGAAAAGGCGTAGATATGTTGTGTTAAGAAATAATACAATTTCGTCAATTTAAAGAATGCCCTAAAAACTACTTTACTTACACACTTTTCTTCTTTTTTTTGTAATTAATTGATAAATTTCTTCCTTATGCAGTTATTTGCCATTTTTTATAAATTTCACTTTTTTTTTTTTCCATTTAGCAAACCAAGTATACAAAATATATGGGTAGAGCTAAAGCTTCTAAGCACTTTTGTAAGATTTTTGCTTTCTTTTTTTTCCAAATTATCCGCTAAACGTCCATTCGTCCTTTACTTCATTCGATCAATAGTTGGCTTTTTCTGTTCATTTATCGGAGAGGGGAACCAGCTGTTATTCTGTTCTTTATGTAAATAAAAATTTAATTCTATAATATTTTCTATAATATTTAATTCTATAATATTTTC
>KK502410.1:75636-122013 GCA_000688735.1 Glossina austeni
ATATTTTGTGCTTTTCGATTTACACACGAATGATAGCGATGAAGTTGATACGAAAGTATTAGGCAATCGCGAGCGAAACTTTATTCGGCACATTAACGGCTGCGTTGGGAACGCAAGTTAGCTTTCAGAGCGACATGTTGATACATGACGGTTGACGGTGAGTGTAGAAGGAAGGATACCTTTGTCTTTCATCGCTTACTCATTTACCCAGTTAAAGAAGATAAACTAGTAGAAGAGAACGAGTCGCAATTTCTTCACTGTTTTCCTTGCAACAGGTAAGTTAACCTAAAATTTACTTTGAACGTGGAAATATAAATTTTTTTTTTATTTTAAATTACATTCAGATAAGATGGAAATCGGGATGGAAAGAGAGTGAGAGCTTCTTTCTCACTTGAACTATTTCCTATAAATATTATTTATATTTTGATTTGGAAGATGTGAAAACAGTTTCCCATCTTGTGTGCAAGGATGCGAATGCATTGTACATAGTGGATAGTATTGTGTCCGTTTATTTGCATAAACTAAAATACGATTTTGTCTTCTACTCCTTTGATATGCTTTCGTTTTGCTTATACTAACTGAACGAGATTTTCGGTTTTTTTTTTTGTAACCATAAACGTAAACGTATTTGGACCGAATATCTTTTCATGAAGTTTGCAAAATCATATGATAAATACTAAATTATTCGTCCAAATACTTTATTTTATGCCAAGTCAGCAAGTATATCTTCATGGCATGGTCGTAGCTTATGCGCATGCATGGGTGAACTATACCTGGACCGTACTTGCATACACGTATTTGTATCATTAGGAATAAAAGTTCTTTTTACACTAACAAAAAGGAGATTTGAGTCAGTTAAAGTCGATTCTTCAAACACTCTTCGCTTGAAATCCAATGAAAATATGCTTTAGAAAACACATATGCCGCACATATTAAATAAGAGGTAAGAAGGCTGCTTGGACGCGCAGCAGATATTATATCCTGTAAGTACAACATAAAATGGTTGCTTACAACTACAGGCTTACAACTACATTTACATCAGCATAACTGCTAATTGTAGGCCACCATCGGTGATGGTTTATAAGTAATCTGCAAACTGAAATTCATCTTTCTTAGGCATTGTTGAGGTTAAAATTGAACTGACTCCACTATTCAGATTAGTCTGAAAATGTATAGCTTATGGGTATTGCTTTGGCATTGCAAACATTTGACACACTTATTATTCCCCTTAGAGGAGAGCGAGTACAAAAATTGCATAGAATTCATATCAGTAGTGCATGGAAGTAGTTTATGGAAGCCTGTAATCACATCGTGTGTGTCTGTAAATCTGCTTTAATATATGAATTTGTGTTTTTTGTAGTTAGTGTTAGTGACTTCGAGAAATATATTTATGTTTAGGTATGTTATGTATGCCGGCTAATATTCAATTCAGATTTCACAGAAGCTTCATGCTGACTGGCATTGTCTCGGAGACCACGCGTGGTTAGCAAACAAAAAATAAAAGCTGACGCAACTAGAACGACACACAAAGTGCTTATTAAATAGTTTTTGGCCAGATTTCGCTCACATATTATTTCTGCTGAGATTTTTGCGACATACTTATGACCCCATACTCCTTCCACTTATATACGCGTAGATGATGAGATTACTTCGCATTGCATATTAAAACTATGGAGCAAAGTGCAACAATTTAACGCATTACTTAAATTTATTTCATTATATTTCACGGCTTGCGAGAGAAAACGTAATTATGAAAACTGAAAGGCCCCATTAACTTCTAACAGTTGCGATATACGATGAATACCGTCTCCTTCGAAAGGATTACGTTGCTCATGTCCCGACATGTCATGTAGGCAGCGGGACATTGACTTTTATACGCTTTTCACGGAGACAAGGAATCGATTTTCCAAGTTAAGTAAAGATCTCAGAACAATGCGCGGAAAGTTTGAAAAAAATGAAGAAAATGTTCGATGAATGCCGCTATCTATGGCATTCATGGTGGTGTTGCGTGTTGTACTTCACCTCCGTCTTCGCCTAAAGCTCATACGTAGATTCGTTCGAGTGCTCAAAAAACATTAGCTTTTCCTCTATCGTGGACGCAGCTGGTATTACGAAAGTTACAAATAAGCCGGTAAGCGCTCCTCGTTTCAGTTGTGCTGTTGTATGGTCTCCCTCCTATAGGTGTTATGTAAACTCAACTGAATCAGTTCAAAAGCAATTCTTGCTCTTCGCCTTTATATGGTTTGGATTCGGACCCGCTTGTCTGTATTCCTCCTTATGAAAATGGGTTGCTTTTGTTATCCTTACTCTGTCACTTAAGAAACGTAGATTTATTCTTGGTGTCTCCTTCTTAATTAAATTAATTAATCTAAACTAACAATTCGTCCACATTGCTTGACGAGATAAGCTTCAACGTCCCTAACCGCTTCTCTAGGCATTTTATTTTCATTAATTTGACTCAATGTAAACATAATCATGCATGTTGTTCAACCCGTTCAAAGTTGTTTGCAGAAATCTAAATCATGTCTGTCACTTCGTCTCAATATCGGACTTTGTAATGTCTGTCAAAAGAAATGTGCTTAATACGCGCGATTTGCTTATGCAGTGTTTAAGCCAACTTGCAATCTTAACGTTTCACTATAATTCAAAAGTGAACGGGTGTTGTTTTTACTGTTATCGGTTGCCAAGCTTGCATGCATGTTTGCAAAGCAAAGGCTCAGGGGTTCACTTGCAACTCGCATTTATTTGTTTGTTGTCTGCATGCCACACACAGTGCCAGTTGTGTGCATGGTTTTTTTCCTTTTTTTTTTTTTTTTTTTTTTTATTCTTTCTTATTGATTTACACATAAATTACTATATAATTTTTTTTTTTTCTTCACTTCTCCTTATGTATATTATGCTAGTTTTTAGTAATACTTAGTAAAAGATTTACTTCTAAGAGTCAATTGAATTCGGCTGCTGATTTATTTTAGTTGAATTTCATGTGTAAATAAATGAATAAATAAATAAATAAATAAATAAATAAATGAAACAAAAAAATAAGACTAAAATTCTCGACTTTTCTCATTTCCATATTGCTACAATTTTACTGCAAATGAATGCAATCATAACAACAAACAATAAGTAAACAATCGTAACATTTTATCGTCAAAATAATTGAGGTCAAGCCATGTTTGCCGGTTCATAAGAGGAGTCGTATTTGCAAACTGTGTAACCCTTAAAAATAATTTTACATAAATTTGTGGCATGTAAATAAATTGGTCGACCCGACTAACATTAGTAAGGATTAGGATGTGACAGGCAAAGACGCGGCAATAATTAAAAATTGCTTTAAAATATAAATCGAAGGGAGTAAAAAATTTGAAAGAACACTTTAAGGGGATAAACGATTCACAATGCACTAAATTGAAGTTCGGAATGGGTGCTGTTCGTAAGCCTGGTGTAAAACAAATCTTCTTTTGATGATATGCATCTACATTCCGTTTATCTTTTGTGGATTATTTTACCATTATTTTTGGCTAACTTGCTTTGCTCTCATATTCCTCTCCGTTTCATTTATTTCTTTGTGTTTGTTTTGTTTTGTTTTTTTTTTTTTTTTCACTTTTCTTTTACTTTTTCCCTACTAACTGCTACTCTGACTGGCTGATAAAGACTGGCATAGAAAATAACATTTATTTGCCATATTTAAGCATAAATATTATACGTATTGTGCTTTGAAAGGCGTTTAGTGCCTAGGAGAAGGAAGGTAAGGGAATGGAGGAGAAGTTGAATTCAGTTTTGTTTATAAAACATGTTAGTTTTCTAAAGTAGTTTTGTATGGCTTTCGCTTTTTTCTCCATTTTTTTTTCTTCTTCTTCGTTTTGCTTTTTTTGTTGGACATATTTTGTGGCATTTATTTATACTGCAGTCGTAAATTGCAACTTTCGACCAGGTGTTACACAAGTAACAAAATGCAAACGCTTCAGCTACGTTTCTCGGTTACTGCAGTGTCTGCGCACGTACACACATACATATGTATATATATATATATATATATATATTTAAAACGTTCTATATGCGAACGCGGTTTCTACTAAGATTTAGTTTACGACAGTTGCGTTATATATAAAATATTTTGTGTTTTTGTGCTGAGAAGAGAAAATCACGCCATTATTCTAAGTTCCCCCTATTCATATGTGCAGTACAATGAACTATTTAACGAATAACGCAAAAAGCTACCCTGCCATAAACGTCCTATCCGTCAGTTTAAATCGTATTAGTGTTTATAAATTGGCTCCAACCCAACTTGGGGCTATCTCTTCCTTTAAGGTTTTAGTTCCGGCCGAAACTAATTCGGTAGTCCTTCCAACCATAAATGTTAGGGGTCTAAAGTCAAAAATTCGCTCTACTTACTTAAATTTAGGGAGCAAGTAGTTATCCTTTTTGCCTTTTACTGAAATCTAGTTAAAGCCTGATCGATATTCATCGGAACTTTTTCCCAATTCTTTTCGGGTTTCTTTCAGGTTTTCAGAAAAGATCGATCTGGTGGTCTGGAGTGTCACACCAGATCACATTGGTGGTGGTGTCTTAACAACTACATCAGCTGAGTTTTCGTGCTACTTATTTGAATTTCTTACTCCGCCCGACGCTCAATTTATTCTCACTCGGGCGAAAATTGGTAGTAAACGATTATATGTGACTTGCTTCTATATGCATTCCCCCAAATTCGGATATTCCTCCTTATATATAAGGAACATTCTATCCTTATTTGTGATGTAGCTCAAAAGTCTAAACCTAAAAGTTGAGGGTCACATTGTGTTACGTGGATAATTCAAGCTGTGTGTTCCGCAATTCAACATCTCGCAGAGCTATTGTGTTTTTCAATGGACTAGTTGATCGAAATCTATTTCAATACGTCTGTACTGGCACTTTGCAAGATCTTTGCTTTGTCAAGTTCCCGGACATAGTTGTAAATCGCTGTCCACCATTTAGTTTACCCGAGGATCCGTATCATCCAGCAATTTGCATATCCTTTCATTACAGGCACGATGGCCCGTTGACTCATCTTACTATGCCAAATCCGATTTGTTCAAATATATAGGATATATATAGGATTTTATCACAGTCAATATTTTACTGCTCAATTCTCATCTTTTCCTGCTGCGAATATTAAATCATTACCTTCCTTGAATATGTTATCATATCTAGCTACGCTTAAATTCGCTTCATTTTCTTTCTTCATTTTCAAGTTTTAATCCGGGCTTATCCTGAACACGTTCTACTTTTAATAAGCTTCTATAGCGTGCTATATGAGATCTGTTTGATCTTTCGCATGGCGTTGGTTGCCTTTCTATATCATCTCTTGCCGAAGTCTGATCACTGCACATTTATCTATACATTACGTCAACAGGGCCATGACGACTAAACGTTTAAGTCTATTGAGAAGTGAAAATTTGATTGCAATGATTGTAGACCAGCAGTTAGCAGAATTTATTGAAGAAAACTCAGATGCATGCCTCAATGTAAGGGCACATTAAGTTGTGCAACACCCCATAAAAAATTGCGATAATTTCGATTGAAAATTTGTTTCCTGAAGACGGATCATTTACTAATTCAATTTAAACAAGTCTGTCCGTTTGTCCGCCTATTTTTGTATTTGACATGCACAGGTCGCTATTTCTAAAGCTTCCTCTGATGTTTTTGCGTTAAGATGAAGTCCATTGAATATGAATTCAATCGGACCATTTTTACGGCCAAGAAGTATTTACCACAAATATTTGGATCTTTAATGTTTCTCGACAAAAGTCGATGAAAATTCGAATTTTGTTATGCTAAATGAACGCGGAAGATTTGGAGCGCATGGGACGATTTTTTTATCCCCCGCGCCTACAAATATTCTTATAAAAATAAATCCTTGTGTTGTTAAAAAAAATATAATTTTTAGTAGCTGACAATAGTTTGACACCTAGGCGGGCTACTTAAGTCCATCTTTCGCTATCGTTTCCCCAGATAAGGGTTGAAAGCTAAACTTTAATACGACAACAATATACAATTTTTAATATATTGTGTCGAAGGACACACTGACTACGTACGTATGATGATTTTGCCTAAATTTCATTTTTGATTTTCGACTACTTTAGCTATATGTGTGCACCAAAGGTGCGAAAAACGCTTGCTCGCAATTGTCGAAAACGGCGCAAGCAACATTGTTCACGTGTTGCATCAATATTGGTTGTTTGGAGCTGCATTAGCAACTTACCAGCAGCTTACTTACACAGCTGAACTACAACGAAAGCTTTAAATTTGTGAAAGGTAAGTAAATTAATTCTTTTTTTTTTTTTGTTTGTGTGTTTTTCAACTCCAATTGTCTAATTAATTCGCCAAGCTTGCAATCTATTGGTCAACATCAATCTTTCCATACGTCATCGTAGACTGTCGCCATTATTGGTCGAACGCAAAGGAGTAAGAAAATAATGAAACCCATCGCTTGCAAGTCGAATCCATTTCACCATTAAACCAGCCAACAAAAGAAGTAAGTAAAATATTGTTGGGGAAAATATAACCATCAGGCGGAATGGTTCGTTTGCTTTCATTACGTTATCTGGCAGTAGAGGGACATCGAGATTGGCGAAAAAAGTATCTCGCGTGACGTAGAAGGGCGCTGGAGGCGCTTCAAATCCTCTTACCTAGAAAAAGCTGCAGTGAGTAACACCTTTTTGTGCGTTTCATGCTCTTGTAATGGGCTGTTCTACAACAAACGACGATTAAAATGCGTAGACGGAACCCGCTTCAATGTAATGGTGGGTAGTTATTTTGACGACGGTGAAGCAATTGAGGCGAATAAGTGAAAAAACATAAGCCGGCATATCTTCTGCACTTTCAAATTGAATTGTATTGAAATAAAAAAACAAAATATATATATATATATATATATATAGATGCGCTTTAAGATGTTTGGTTGGTGAAAATTAAACCATCAACTTTTATGTATGTAATACAAAAATACAAGTTAATGTATTAATTAATATATTATATGAAATAAAAGTAAAATGATGTGCATTCACAGTTCAAGTCCGCACTTTAAAATTCCCCTGAGAAATGAAAACATGAAATTATTTCGATTCATTTCATTTTATCAAAAATTTTACATAATTTTCTTTTCACTAACATTTGCGTAATTTTATTATTGATTGTATCGTTGTGAACAAACAGACGTCAAATTTGCCCCTTATTTTTCCGCTATTTATTCGACATAAATCTCGAATAACGAAAGCCTTACATAACTCGCATAAAAACGGTTCTCAAGGCTCTCGCAATATATAACCGATAACTGTGATTCTATCAGGTTCAGCATTATTATTATTAGTTAACCATCAACCATTTTATTCGTCCAGTTCAAAATTGTCGGAACATCCGGGAGCCAAAGTTCAACGCATCTTTAACATTTTTCTTTTTACAAGAGCTAACGAGTTATATAGGCTGGTATGGGAGCGACTAACTTTGGCGAATGCAGTGCTTGCATGATGATATAATCTGAACGGCGCATGAGTTATGGCATGACAACCGCACCTTTTTTTAAATATTATACAAAATTTTGTAAAACTGTATATAAATAGAAAAAGAGGATGTGAGGCACAACTTCACCGTCGGCGAGGAGCTGAGATTTTCGCTATATGTAGTCGCGTTGCATACGCGAATTGTGCGCTAAGCTTGGCTTAAACGGTATACGCCGTTTAAATCGTGTGAATATTGACTTCACTGAAGCACGAATTGATGCTCACTGTGCAGACATGCGATTTATAAATAGGAAAAACAAAAATTTGAAGATTGTGCTCCACAGCTCCACAAGCCGAGTTTAATTCTGGGCTCTCTCGCTTGTTGCGAAAAATTTATTACAAACTTTCATTTCATTTACACGCAGCAGGCATCCGAAATAGCGATCAATTCGTTTCTTCCAAGAAGAAAGTGGGCTGAACTGTGCGCTTTGTGCGCGTTGAGTCAAAAATCTCATTGCAGGAAATGATTTTGCCGCAAATATCGTCATTTTCTTCGACAGCATGGCAAAGGTGCTACTTCGCGGACGATGGACGATCGCTATGAACTCAAGAAATCTGTTGATAAGATATCTCCCTCCCCCCCCCCCCCCCCCCCCCCCTTGATTGGTAGCCTACTTACGCGATATTCTTCTCTTATCTTGCATTGAAATTAACATAAATCGCCGCTGGGATAAGTAAACTCGACGTAAGGGATTATGAATTGAATTAAATAATTTATTTTTAAATTGGTCTCAAGTTTGTATTTCAAACTATTGAACAATAGAAATTTCTAAATATTGGAACTGGGAACGAAATTCGCGAAAAAAAAAATCGCATGGAAATCGAACTTAAACTAACCTTAAATTGCGTAAACGCGTAGTGCATATATATTGCAAAATGTAGTCTTTTTAAATCTAAACCTTAGACGGACAAGAACGGGATGGAGGAACTGTTTTATGAGGAATAGAAAGAAGTTCTCTTTTCCACTACATATACAATAATAAATGTTGTTTAGTATTTGTATCTTTTCAGGAAAAGCGTTCAATGATTCAATTCCTCACAATTAATCAAGTCACACTTTTATCGTCTCTTCAGTGCATATAACACAAATGATAGATTTATTGCCAAAGATTTGTTCATACTTTGTTCGATACTTTGAAGCGAAGACAAAAAAAAATTGCACAAAAATCTTGCAAGCTTGCAAGGAAAAACAAGTTTTCCAAGTTTCATAGTATTATGATTGAAGGATTACATGTCCTAAACATTTTCAAAGATGATAATCTCATGTCATGAAAGCATGCAACACTATTGCAACACTATTCGAATACGCAAAAAAAAAAAAAAAACGTATCCAAGAGGAAACTGGTGAATGTGAATCTGGAATGACCAAAAAATCAACGAAAAATTTAAGATTTCTTGGGCGAAGAAGAAGAAGAAGAAGAACGCAAAAATGTTTTGAATTTCAATTTCTTCAAAAATTCTATGCATTATTATTGTTGTTGTTGTTGTTGTTGTTGTTGTTGTTGTTGAAGCAAATAAACATTTAACATATTTATTCGATTTATTCTTTCTTTTGATATATGCATTGAATCATGCATGACACAAAGCTTGTTGTTGTTATAACATACACACACCAAAATTACTCGATTGCATTATCGAACTCTCTCAGCAGATGTCATGTATTATGCATTGCATGCATAAGCATATTTAGTGAATTCCTTAATTTGTTTCTACACTTCATATACAGAATATAATGCGAAAATGTAGTAAAGAATTCGCTCAATTAAAAGTAGAACTCATTTGAAAGCCAAAGATTTTTAACAACAAATAAGGCAACGACTTTCACTTTATGGCTAGTTTCAGCTAAATATTTCTTTATTTTTTTTTATTTTTTATTTATTCCTTCAGGGAAAAAGCTCGTCGAGTATTCTATGTACTGTGAAGACGTTTCGTCCCTTTCCTTTGGCTGGGGCAGCTCAGCGGCCCAGGGAAGGAAAAACACAAGAAAATTTATATTCGCAGAGACTTAATCGATCTTTATTTAATTCATTTGATTTGTTTCCTTTTCTTCATAATGAGGTCAATCTTAAAGCAACTTCACTTAATTATTTCAGTTCAATGAAATAGTTCACCGTTTAATTTTTCTTCACAACAACCACTGAAGGTTTCTTATTATGAAATCTTAACTTTGTCGTTGCTGATCGTTTACTCTCAATCACTAGTTAATGATATTTCTCGATGTTACAAATGGAATAACAAAATAACTTCTATACTCCGATGTAGAAGATATAAAAACTAAAAAGTGATGAAAATGTGATGCGATTGCCGCCAACGTTTACAACACAACCGACTGGCTGGAGAGCCAAACTTCGACCTCTTGCCGGCTCGAGAGCCCAGCGTTGACTGCCTAAAACTAACTTTCTCTAACCTACTCGTAACCTATACTTATTCTCTCTTAGGCTATCCCTAATCTATTCCTAAACTATTTCTTATTCTGCTCCTAAGCTATTCCTAAGCTATTACTTATTCTATCCCTAATCTATACCTAAACTATTTCTTATTCTGCTCCTAAGCTATTCCTAAGCTATCACTTATTCTATCTTAAGTTATTCTTATTTTAGCACTCCCCCTCCCCAGAGACGGACGGAGAGTCCGTGAGGCCAAAACGAGGGTACGACTTTCGGTCCTCACAGTACATGCGATCCAAACACATTTTCTCATATTTTAAGTGATTTAACTGAACTAAAACAAATACGTGCTATTTTGATCGATAGCCTTTTAATATTTTTATGATAAAACCGTGCTCGCGGAACGTCCGGTGTCGGTCAAGAAGAATTAAGTAGAGTTGGAAAGAAAAAGGAAGAAATATTTTTGTATGTCCGGCTTGAAAGTATAAAGATACGGAACGACCGGAAAAACCACTTTATGTAGGACCGCCAATGTGACTAAAGTACGCGGAGCCACAGCTGTGCGGTATGTGGACATCTTTGATGAGTAGATGCGAACTCGGACTACGCCAAGTAGTTGTGGTAAAGAACTTGACTGATGGACAAATCTCCTTATTTCTGTCGAACGATTGCCTCGATATGCCCATAGGTAAGTACAACACAAACCACATTTTCGATCCACTCTTCAACTCCTTGAATTGTTTCACGAAAAAAGTCATTAAGAGAGAGAGAGAGAGAGAGAGAGAAAGAGAGAGAGTCTATGGAGTGAAAAATAAATAGAAGTGAGGCGGCGAAGGGCTTGAGTTATACAATGGTGTAACATTTGCTACAAATGCAATCCGATAGCGTTGCAGTATGCAGGGCTGTTAAATTGAACGGCGAGGAGTGACAGGCTGTAAGTATAACTGCTTGATAGGCTTGAAGTATTGGTATTCCCTGAAAAAAGATGAAATTTGTGAAGAGAGAGAGAAGAAAATTGCATTCGTAAAAACATGTCTTTATAGTCGGTATCGATTTTCATTTGGCGTTTATACAAAGAAAAGAAAATAAAAATTTTTAAAGACATTTTTTTTTTTTTCTTAAAGTTTGCGTGTAAAGAAAAACGGTGCTCAAAACTTCTAATTTTGCCGGAAACAATATGTGCGAATAATGGGAAAGGAAAAAGGAATTATTAACCAGCACTCTATAAAAACGCAATGCAAGTCAATCGGAACAAAGGAATAAAAGTTAATTTTATTGAATGTTTAGGTTCTTAACAAATTTATAATTTAAGCAATGGTTTGCTTATGGGAACACACGATAAAAGACTAATCATTTTTACAATTTAGGTTTAGAAGAAACCATAGCCAGCACTTGTGTTTAAAGTAGGGTGCTATAGGATATTGGTGGGAATTGTTTATGGTAGGGTGCTATAGGATATGGGTGAGAGTGTTTACAATGAGTTCATATGACACTCATTGTTTATGAAATTATAGTTTGTTTACTTTACCCGTAAAGAATTTGAGCAGTCATTGGAATGGTCCTTAACTTGTATAAACGATAATGAAATTTGCTTTTGAGCGAGTAAAACCATGTCAAGATTACTACTTTTGACATAAAGATTCCATTTGATCTAAAGACTATTTAGTTTTGATAAATTTCGATATATGCAACTTAAGTATGTATGTATGTATGTATGTATGAATTTATAGAAATTATAGTAAACAAATTGTCCACTTTATATGTATGGAAGCATATAAAATGGATAAGGAAAATGTTATCTGAAAAAAAATCCATAATTCCTATATATTCGAAGCCACATAAGGAGAAGTTTGTATAAGTGAATGAAAGCTCATTAAAATATTATTGAATGTTTGTGCATGCCCTCACATTTGAAACAATCAAAATATCAAAATTGTCAATACGTATAGAGCGTATTTGATTAGATGTAGAAGAGTCTTGATCTTTTGATCAATAAATTTATGAGAATAGCGAATAGTTCACAGACGAAATAAATTTCATAAAAAGGATGAAATCTATTATGACTGCCTTCGAATTTTGTCCTACTCAACCTAGGTGAAGATTGAAAGACACTTTCAAGATTCAGTTAAACAGTAGACCGAAACTAATTAGTACGCATTGCATCTCATCCAAATGAAGCGTTAATAAAATTCGAGAACAATTCATACATTATTGGGGAAGTCGCATTATTTGCTCTTGAACTGCCTCGCGCAGTCCTACAAGGGAATGCTAATCATATATGATCGTGTGAGGCAACCGGCAACCGGTAACGCTATTACTAAATATTTCGTTACTAACTTCAATTATCAAGCAGTGGGATGCGTGTAATAGATATGTGAACACATCCTGGCATCTCGTGATAATTTGTCCTTACAGTGGTTACAGTAACAATAGCAACCTGTAAAATAGAAAAGTCGACTATAGCATCTTTGATATCTGCATCATCATCAGCAATCGGCAACTGCCGCATACATACATACATCTGCTCTTCGTCTTCACTCAATGTGTTTTTATTCATTGTTTATTTCTTATGCATTTTTCTATATATGTATGTATGTTATGTATTGGCTCACACTATTATTATTATTATTATTATGTACGAAAAATATCGCAAATTATTGAAACATTAACAATGAATGATATAAAGGAAAATTGCAGTACATATAACATTTTAAATTTGTATGTCCACAGTTCTCTGTTTGTTGCTCTTCGCTTGTCTTTTATTCATTTAAACTTTTAACAATGGTTTCGTTCACGTAAAAATGAATTAAATTTGTTTTTTTTTATTCGAATGGAGGGAAGTAGATTAAAGGGGTTGTCGGACATAAACTTTGAGGGCTCTCATCTAAATGACTTCCATTTATGGCCAATGGAGGCCACAGTTAAGACAGGATATAGTGTGGCCCTGGGCGTGAGATGAGCCCGTGCGGTAATTAAATCTCGCCCTTCTGTTCTGTTCTGTCCCCATATGGGTTATAGCACGTGTATTGCTTTGATGTAATCGTCTGTAGAGTGTCAGTGGGATAAAATGTTAAAACTCCACCCTACCCTCATCTCTGCTTAACTAATGGTACGGGCGTTTACCCTTTTAGAGCACTTTAGACCCTTCTTCAATTTTTATATTTCTATTTTTGATTATCATCGAAAATTAAACTGAAGGACGATTCAACGGATATACATTTATTTACATAAAAAAATATCCCGATCCCGACATGCGGCTCAGACATGTTACATGAATACAAACAAAATATATGTATTCAAGCAGTGTCGTCGTTGTCGTACCAGCTTATACAAAGCACCAGCAAAATACAAAGCATTATAGTACGTGACGTCATTTCGGGGATTGCCACTGTTTGTAGAGGTTTATGCATCTTCGTTTTATCATTTTCGTTAACCTTTTAAATTTATTACATTGCATCCTCAGAACAACCACAATTAAGTGAATTTTGAATAGAATCTTCTCTAGAAATGTTACGGGAGAAGAGATTGTGTGTATATCAAATAGCATGCCTTCCCAAGCAGAATAATTTAACAAAACTTTACTTGCAATTACAAAATGTGTAGCGTAGAGTGTACGATGAAACTTTCTTCCCATTAATTAATCATTTTGCAATGTTTTGAAAACTAAAAGGAAATTTTGTAATACACCATCTACTTAGTCCATCCATCATTCGTTCATTGTTTAGTGCTTGGCCATCTATCATCGTTAATTTAAATTTTCAATTCTCTATCTTTATAGTTCGGTGCTGTACGGTTCCTCGGTAACGCATTCTCTGTTATTGTAACAGGATTTTATATATGAATGTGATAATCTGATGCGTAGCCTATATAAACCATATCATATCCTTTAATTGTAGAGAGTCATGCAAAATAAATTTTATCCACATTTGTATTAATTTACACGAATATTTGGGTAATCGTAGGCAAATGGTGCTAAAAAGTAAATAAAGCATTTAAAAAAACAGTAAGGAAACAACTTTGAGAGGAGCAACATAACTATTTTCATTCGTATCTCATGCCGTACTCTCTCAATTATGCACAGACACAGTATAAATTTTTCATTAGCTACACAGACTTTCCTAGCGTAACTATTTTAAGAGCCAGCCCGATAAAGTATATCTTTCGACCGCTTATCGCTCCGCTTGGCTATGCTTCTTTTTGCTTTACCATACATAACATATATTTTGTAACCAAAGTATATATAGGTGATGCAATATATATATATTTATATATTCATTTACACTTATATTTATATAAAAATTGTGTCACTTCACTGTTACCCCATTTGTATATAAAAGTGTATTTTTAACTGACTGACTCTCTTAGTATGATTGCGTTTGATTCAATTTTTTTTTTTTTTTAAATATGTTTGGCATTATAACACACAGTGGAGACGTGAGAATGAAATTGTATTAAAAAAAAATTGCAAATTTTAAAAGGACAAAAATTTATCATTTTCCTCAATAGCTTGCTTTCTTACCTTCTTAATAAATAAATCGTGGAACTGATGAAAATGCTATTAGAAGAACTATTATCTGTTGCAGGCCGATCAAAAGTAAATATAATATATGACAAATATATATAGACAGATATTTTATAAGCATATGACAGATCATGTCATATGCACAGTATTTAGTATTGCAATAGCACACTTCGGGAAGACGGAAGCCATATAATAGAGCATCGAATTGTAAATCTGTGCTTCTATGGATACATTAATGAATTTAATTAACTAAAGAATATTATTAACCGTCGCTTATATAATATTAGCAGTCGTTTGAGCAGAACACAGTTCTATCATTATATTCGGTAAAAACATTAAAAGACCCTAGAAGAAAACGACCAGTTGCTATAAAAGCAAGACTGGATTTCATTTAAATGTCTCGTTGTCCACGGACTTTTCAGCTTTTAGATTATATTTCATCTTTAAAAAGAAAAAAAACATTCTGAAAAATGTTTGACTGACTTTTCTCAATACGAACGCTTGCGGATGATAGCAGCATTTATGTGATTCTGAATAACTTATTTTCAAGTATGATTTCAATCCTTCACTGCATAGTGTTGTAGATCTACATCGCATCTTTAAAACCTCATATCCCTTGGCATTTGTGTGTTTTTCTTGGCATTTCAATTTTACATAACCGATTTTATCGTTTCCGAACTCAACCAGAATCTTTGATAATTTAACGCAGCCAGGTAAAGAAATCTGTGACAATTTTCATTGTTGGCCGTCTATCTGAGTAAAATTTCATTTCGGCGCCTTTTTCGAATTTATTCGAATTTAAAGTGTATTTATATAAAAATTAACAAAAACATATAAAAGAATTGTTTTCGGATAGAAGGGAAGCAAGACTAACGAATCAAATTTATTATTTTTATATATGTATCGCTAAATTTATGCAAGAAAAACGCAGTTTTATACATCGGTATGCAAAACCGGTCGTACTGATCGCTAATCGTTCAAGTTGTAATATTATTGCGACAATCCCACGTTTGATGATTTGAGTTTTCATGAAAACTAATCGATTTTCTAAAAGATCGAAAAGATCCTGCAAACGGTAAAACCAAATCCCAAGTTCCATGTAATGTTCTAGTTTGTAACCTGCTTGTAAAAAGGTATAGGAAGCAAAATGCCGAGAATAAACTTTACATAAGCCTTAGAGAAACGATGTGAAATGTGACGGAAGAGGAGGACATGATAGGCGAACAAGAAAGCTCTGTACCGTATAAAGGTCAAGATAACTTTAGAAATTTATTTAATAGGCGTGGCCTTATTTGGAAACAAAATTACTTATTTTATGATGCTTCTAAAATAAGCCACGAACTCAGAACATTAGATCCGAATATAACCGATTTACATACGCCCTTCCGATGTTTCCTCCATTATTTTACTTTCGATTTTCTTCAAAAAATTGTCGATAAAACTAATCGCTAGGCCACTCAAACAAAACCTATGGGGGTCCTTCTCGATAACTGTTTGCAAGTTAAAAGAATTCATTTGTATTTCGCTATTAATGTCGGTTCAATATTTTCCTAGTCGGCGTTGTTGTTGTCACGAAAAATTTGGTTTATGAACTAATAAAGAGCGGTATGCTGGTGAATTGTTTTGAGGCCATAAGAAACAACGAAAAACATCCTCTGAGAAATCTTCCAAATTACGATCGCTTACACTAGACCAGACCTGCGATATACCACCTAAATGAAACGTTTCGCCAAATACAAGACATTTGTTTTATGCTGTTTCAGGTGTAACTCGATGTCTGTTAATCCTAACTGCCTGTCTGATCGAAAGAATAATCGGAAACAGACTCCAACAGTTTGTTTAGGGCAACTGAACAGCGTCACTTAATTAGGATGTGAATTGATGCCACGTGATGTGATGTACGTGTCTTGCTGAGCTAACTTTTTCAGAAAATTTGGGGGGAGGACACTCCTAAGATAATAGCACGGACCCTATTCTTAAATGAACATACGGGAAAATGAAACCTAGCTTACGGAACAAGCGTACCCTTAGTCCTGGGCCTTCCTACATCCTACCTTACGTAATGGTCTCCTTCGGCACATGATGTCTCGTGATGTGGAAGATCTCGAAGTGGGGTCCGAAGACCCCTCTAATCTACCTTTCTCTCATCGATTGAAATACTCTTTTTATTTCATTTTTCTTCTTCTTCTTCTTTTGTTCACTATTGTATGTATTTCCTTTAATTTAATGTAAAAATCAGAAAAAACAATAGTAGTAAATAAGTAGATGCGGCCACAACTTACATGTTCATATAACAATTACTTGTTCAGATTTTAAACCACGATCCACATAATGGAAAGGATGCATCCAGATAAATAAGCATATGTTTGGCAGCACAACGCATCAAAATTATCGCTTCTGCAATTAAATCGCGTTATTTCCAACAAATCCCAAAGGATACCAAGTTAATGTGTGTTAAATGACTTTACTCAAAAATCGTATGGGAGGAGCGGAGTTCAGGGGAAGCGACTTCGGTCGCTATAGTATAAGAATTGAAAACTTGAAATGCTACCTCCGTCTATTCTATCATCTATTGGATCTTGCTGTAATAAATACGTGGGTAGGTAGTTATGAAAGAAAACTCCATTGCAAAGGGCATCCTAAACAAACACCTACAATATCTTGACCAATTCCTCAATGATTTGTCTGATACTCTTTGCAGTATGGGACCTCGCATGAACGACAATAAAAGAGATCGGCCCATTAAAATGGCTCGTTATAGCAAAGTTTACAGGCGAAAAGACCTAGAGGATCATCTCATCTTTTGCCGTCTATGGATGCACGAAAAGACGGCGTTGGTCATTGGCCTATATCTTCATAGACATTGGGATGTAAAATTCCACAATGTAAGGATGCCACCTTCACCGGTCATAAAGCAAATGTAATGTTCCCCCTGTTGTTGTAATGTTTGAACGGTAGAAATAGTTGTTTCGTGGGCTTTCATCTTATGTACTGTAGTGGGAAATGTTGTTTAGGCTTCAAGTGTTATATTATTGTGCACCGTAAATTTGTAGAACTGAACGAGAGATTTTCCATGATGATGGAGACATGCATCAATATATGATTTTTGAAAATTGAAGAAAAAATTCTTATGTGATTTTTTTGTTTTTATTTTTCCCGTTAACTACACCCACCGTCCGGTTGAATGCAATTTTTTTAAATAAAAATTCATGCATTTAAGTGTTAAACGTGACCTTGTACTTAACGTGAGTTTTGTGCCAAAATTGAAGAGACATTTCTTAAAAACAGAATAAATTATTTAAGGTACGTTTGTGTCGAAACGTACCCAGCAGCTTTAAGGTTTGCGCTCCTTCCTTGGTAAAGTTGTTTGTTGTGTTTAAATGTGGTTTTATTTCAATAAAACAACTGGGCCTTTAAAGCGTGTAGCACCAGCTGACTTGTCAATTGCAAGTTAAAATCCTCTTAACACAATTATTTACACTTGCCATTCAAACCATCACGTAACACTCGCACACACATATTAAATTTATTTACAATGTTGTTTGTGTGCATTAATGTATAATAAATAAATATGTAATGATACGTATATACGTGTGTGTATACGTACGTTTATGAATAAACGAGAAATGCTTACTGGTAGAGTTGTTAACGTCAATAGCGCACGTGTGTTCTCTTATTGCTGTTATTACCGTTAAGTTGACCGTGCTCTCAACGTTCTTTCATTTTCGTGTGTATTTGCATACGATGACCTTTTATGTATACGCGCGAGTGATTGCTTATAGATGTGGTTACAAGTTAAGTAACTGAGATATCAATTTAAACATGTGTACACAATACGCACCGTCCATGTCCATGCCTTTAGTTATATGTTCTTGAGTGATCACCTCCTTTTGTTTTCTTTTTAATGGTACTCCGGAATTTTAATTAATTGTCTCTGATGGAATTTTTAATGTTTGCATCAACGCTTAACAGGTTTCTGTGCATCTTGTGCATCAAGTTTTTGTACAATATACATGCTGGATATCGGCAAACATTAAATATAACTTTAATACATGAAGATGTACTGAATATTTCGGTCCACTTAACGAAAAGAACGTTAGTTCATGCTGAAGGACAGGAAGTCAAATATTAGAAAATGACAACAGTTGAACTTTATGCTTTCTCTCTCTCTCTCTCTCTCTCCCTGTCTGTCTGTCTGTCTGTCTGTCTGTCTGTCAGTCTGTCTTTCTTCTTTTCTTTTTTTTTCACTCTGTTTGTCTGCGCCTCTCTTTCTGAGCTGCCGGCTCACCATGACTTTGATCAGCTCCTGAGTGATTCTACCGAAATTAGTACAAACGTGAGAAAATTGTATTTACTTTAGATCGACTCTTCCATACCCACTATCTCATATTAATACGCAAAAATTGCAAAATATTCTGCTCATTTTAAATGCGACACTTAGCCAAACAGGACTAGTTTTTCTTGGATTTCCTATAAGAATGATGTTCATTTTCCAACTCGAACTGTGCTCATTGACTTAGAATAATTATGCCAAATTTCCGCTTTCTATATCGAGCTTATCTGCCTTCTGACAAGACAGTAGGCAGTAAGGCACCCAAATCGACCTAATGAGAAACATGTGTAAACTAATATAAAATATTGATTACGAAACTGAAGTCGTGTATATAACTACTACAGCGGAAAGCAGAAATATAAAAGTATTCAAGATCCGTCCATTCATTGGAAGCTAGGCATCAAGTAATCCCAGTATACCCAAAGGTGATATCCTAAGACGATATTTGTTATTGATTTTCCTCGACCGCATGCCAATTGTTAAATGCTTTGTTTTTTAATTAAAATTCGAGTAAAGAAAAGATGCGTAGAATTTCTCAAAACTTCTTGTTCTCCTCCAATGAGGTGTACCTGTGAAGTCATGGATGGAGAATACAAGCGTAAAATTAAAACGAATGTTGAACAATATTTGTGCGCTGATTATAATTCCATGAACAAATGCTCGCATGCGAGAACGAAGCAGGTGAAAATCGGAAGACGTACTTTATCGAAGAGCTTAGTAGGTACGACAGATTATTTCATTACAGTTCCAACAGATTCATAATATCAAGTTCGACCCTTCCATAGCGACCTCTTGCTTGAATAATGAATTTCTCGTTTTAATTATCTGCTGCCCGAGGGTAGCCCGGATTGAATACTTCCCTTTTACAAATCATCAAAGTCGGGCAAAGTCGACTAATAAATACCCTACAACATTGCCGCTAATACAATATTTAAATTATTATTATTATTATATATATAAATATCGGGAATCTTGCTCATGATACAATTTTTTCAAAATAGAGCCTTGTACAGGAAGTGACCGCAAAAATGATACGATTCATTACATTATGAAATGTTTTCATTCCTGGGTCAAAAGACATGTCCATACACCAAATTTCGTCGAAATATATCCTAAATTGCAACCTGGAAGTAGAAATTAACTCAGAAAATGATTCCGATTAAATCGGTGTTGGTTAAGGACGGATCTATCCTAAGTCCGCCTGACATCCGTCTACATCCGCGAACAATTATGGAAATTCTAACTATAAGTGATTTAAGGTTTTTTTGACAATTCCTCTGGATGGAAGCGAATGTGACACAATGATAGTATGCTACGAAGTCTTTAAATGTATATAAAGAACAGTAATCAAGGATTTTAAAAATATTGGCCTTTTACCAATTAGCGAATTTCTGAATGAAAAATTTAAATTCTTAACTAAAAACAATACAAAAAAAAAAAAAAATGAAATTTCTGAGCAAAACAAAGGAATCTTTGGATTTCGTTGGAAAATATGAAATTTGTTACCGGTTTTCTTCTTTTTTTTTTGTTATAATAATAAGTAAACTTTTCATCAATCACAACCTTTCCCGTTTTTATAGTAGTATAGTAGAACGTATCGATTGGAAGTATCTGCCAGAGAGACAATCGCATATACACTGTACGCGTTATGAAATGAGAGAAATAGCAGAATAGCAGGCAAGCAGAGTTTGTATTACAATTAACACAAGAAACTTGAGCAGATGCTTTTTGTTTCTTGGTAGGCACACGGATTCCCTTCGCATCGCTCTCAGCTTCATATCTATTCAGCGGTCCTCTCCCGATGAAGTTATACTAAAGCACTTTCGTTTGCAAAAGCTTTTAAATGCACGTAGACACTGTCTCAATACATCTGTTGGTGTAAAAGAAAAATTATAAATTAGCAGCAGAACGAGACTAGCAGCAAACGAGACTATCTATCTAAAAGTGATTCCGGTAGTAGAAGTTATTCGGGAACGTTTACAGAAAAGATGTGAATTTCAAGAAGAAAATTTCCTTTAGGTAAAATGGTTTTCCGCGAAAAATTTCCCAATTTGATCGGTTCCCCTATCCCCTAAACTTGAAGGGAGATGCGCAAATCTGATGACTTTTCTTGCATTTCCCTACAGCCTTATCTTCAAAACGTAACCCCATGATTCTATATGCGCTGCGTTTATTTTTTTACTTATCATATGTGCATATAGATCTTTGATCGAAAACAAGTAGAAATGGTTATAATCGCCATCGAGCGAATTCTTCGTAGACATAGGGATTGTTAAAGGTGCCTAGGCTCGTGTATCGATTCGTGCACTGCTCACGCTACGTTTCTAACCGGCCTTGCGAAGCATTTTGCTTCAAGTTTCAAGCGAATCCCAAATCCAGTTAATGCTAACTAACTAATCGATTTTCGTAAGTAATAAATTCCTGAGTGCACATGCGCGGCGCGTCATACAGCTGCCGGCCGAGGACAAAGATTAGCAGGAAAATATACAGAGAAAAACCCAGGTGCACATGCGCGGCGCGTCATGCAGGTGCCGGCCGACGGAAAACGATTAGCAGAAAAGCAGGTTAACGGACTAACAATGAAACCATGGAGTTAGATGATCGTAAAATCGGAAGAGAACATCGAGTGATACGAGAACATTGAGTCGTAAGAGCACATTCAAGTGAGGAATAATAATAGTTGTGTTGAGAAAAATAAATTGTAAATAATCCTAGCATTAAGAATGGATTGTAAATAAAGAAACTTAGAGTTAAAAGAATTCTGAAGTGCATTTCTCTTGGAAATAATATCCGCGATCTAGTGATACGAACCGTATCTTGGAAATGCGGAAATTTGTAACAATATCTTAGAGAGTGTAAATGACATTTTTGTCGGCTGTAGACGCGCGTCATATCTTTGCGTATTAAATTTTTTGCATGCTATTAAGTTTGCATAGATTTTCAAATCGAAATCTGCTACTATAACGTATAAGTTGTGATTTTTTGCCTAAAATGCCTGTGAAGATAGATGTTCATCCCCTTTCGAAATTCATTTGCATGTGTGAATGGGAGCATTCTAGTAAAATCTTACGCTGTACTCACGAATGTGAGTATCTGTTGCATACTCTAATGTATACTTGCGAGAGCCGCTAAAACGAAAATGTGGACTTAGTTTACGCACATATTGCGGGGGGGATGGGTATAAGAATTCGTATATAAAAAAAACAAGGGATAAGTAATTTCGTTGCGAATTTCTTCTTCCCTTTGTTGTTGTAATCACATTAGTTAGGTAATCTTAACATTAAGTCAAATAACATTTTTACGATGGATTTCCTAAATTTTATTTCGTTGCACATCATAGTTTCCATTGTTTAGTTGGTGTACGTTTTACAATAATTTAATTTCTCGCTCTTTATCCTTTCGCATATAACACTCACCTAGTAGTAGTAGTAGTAGTACTAGTAGTAGCGGTAGTAGTACAACCGTTGCTTAGGCACTTAAATTTTCGTTCATTTAATTCATTATTGCGAGCAATTAATGAATTTTATTGACTTTTTTGTTTTCTGTTTTGGGGAACACAATTTCATTATTAAGGTAATTAAACTCATTTGCTTACGTGCGTAACGTGCCCACGAACGAAGGAGTCGATATATGTTCGATTCAGTTTGTTATGTTTATATGCAAACAAATAAATATATTTATGGTTTGTAAGCTGCCAGAGTTTGCGGTACAAAAACTAGAAAAACTATTTTTGCTTAATTTTTATAAATGTATTTAAGTGCAAGCATGGTTTGCGTTTTTGTTTCTATTTTATAAACATTGCTTGCTTCAATTTCAATGTAAGTAACTATGTATGCACTCCGGCTGCCGTTTTCATGTGCTTTTGACTGCCTTAAATAGACAGCAATTAAACCAGATTTTCTGATCATAATTATTTATTTAGTATCCAGCCGTCCGTGCATAGAAGAGGTGCGACCGTAAGGGAAAATTATTGTACACTGAACGAGAACAAACATACGAATCTATAAACGAATTCATATCCATATGAAAACGATTACGAATTTTTATATGCTGACATTTAAGTCGCAAATCGTTTCAATAAATTAATCGAATATTAAATTAAATTATAATAAAATAGCATTTCACGTAAATTGGTTTTCCATTTACACAGTTATTGTTATTATTATTATTATTATTATTATTATTATTATTATTATTATTATTATTACTATCGTTATTGTTATTGTTATTGTTATTGTTAGTTTGGTGTCATTGCTTTTAGACTTGCAAGTGCGATACGTTGAAATTTACTAAACTCATCGTCAATATTATTAGATATTCACCTTAGTGGCAGAGTATGTAGAGTGATAGCATATAAAGTTTTAATGGTGTGTGTGTGTGTGCAAACTTTTAACGCAATATTTATGTACTTTTCCCAAAGATATTTTAAAGCTTTTTTTTTTTTATAAAAACTAGAAAATTTTTACCAGCTTTGCTATTATTAATGAAATTAGCGACGTATTACTTAGTGATTTCATTACAATTTTAATATATATGTAAAGTGTAGCCCGAAGTGCAAAAGATGTAAACTTTACTCGTTCAACTTTAATATCTTCATGCGAAAATGGCACCCAACAGCGAGCGGTATTTGAGAGCCAAAAAACATTAAACGCGAACGGTGGCATTCTTTCCGCTTAAATCAAAAGAAAGTGATAAGGAGACAGGTGTGGAGAATACGGCGCAATAGGGAGAAGTTCCCGGCTCAAGTTGAAGGTCACGTACCGGGTTGCTTTTGCTGCATCCGGATGAACGTATACGAACATTCACCCTGCTCAGGATTAAAATGTTTTGCACGAAATTTCGTAAAACCACTTTCTAGCCGTCACATAGTTTAGTGAATCTTCTACTGAAGTCAATTTAATTGTATTCGTATTTAAAACAGATCACACAGAATTCACAGATATTCCCTTTGTTTAACCTGAGTACCTGTTATAAACTCTACCTCGCGGTGTCCAATGACACACGGGTTAATTTTGGATAACCGGCGCACTCCAGAGAGTTGGACAATCCCAACAAGCTAGGGGTCTAAACTGCACTGGAGAAACTACACCGGAAATGTTGAGGCCTATCGTTAGCACTTAATTATTCGCTTTACGAATGAGGAAAACCACAACCACGACCATACCCCCCGAAGGGCCGTGCTCAGCAGTCAGGACTCACACATTGATCTGCCGTGCACCACTGCTGTGATTTCTACCCGCAGTTACTCGTGACTTCGTAATTGCGCTCCTAAGTGCTCCTGTGGAGCTTAAATTTAGGCTATAAAGTCTTTAGCTTTACTTTACGCGACATAGTCACTCTTGCCGTCGGGTCAACCATATAATCCCAGCTAGCCAACACCAGACTACCCTTCTTCAAGATACATTTGCATCGGATGCTACATCTGACATGCTGATGATCCATGCTCGCGACTATGACTACATCAACATTATATTTTACATAATCAGTTGCAAAACAACAACGGCTGGTTTGTATTTCCGACATAGCTATAGTCTATGAGAAAAAAAAGTGTTCATAGCAAGTTTCCAGTGCATCCCTAAGCTATCTAAGCTAAGAAAACTTGTCGCCAAATTGTAAATAGTCCAAGCCTTTCGCGTTAGCCGACATACACCGGAAATTCTCTCTACCAACTGCTGACCATTTGGTCAACCCAATTGGCGTGGAAGAGAACTGTTCCGTGTGTTCACTGCCCAGCACGAGTCACGAAGAGGTGAAAATAGACACATCTATGATTTCTCTATTACAATCACTGGTTGGACCCACACTTTGAGAGAGAGTCATAGTTACTTCCGCCACCGCTTGTTGACATTCACTTCTTTTGCACTTGAAAAGACACCGAACACCGTCTTGCAAAGGACTAAAACAACATATAAACAACATATAAACAAAATCATAATCTAAGCCCAAAATTTCGGGAGAAATGAACGCCTAAGATTTGTTTTATAAATCAATCAGTTTCAACAAAGAGATTTATACAGCTAGTGAATGAAAGCGTTACTGCAGATGTCTATCGACATCAATTTACACAAATTGCACGCTATGTTGTTGCGAAAAAAAGACAAGCAATAACGGTTAGAAGGCGCAAAGTCATCCTCTTGCATGACAATGCTGCAAAAGTTCATGTCATGGACACACCCGTGCAGCTCGAATGGGAAGTGCTAATGCATCCGGCATACTCACCAGTCATACCGTCATCTCATTACCACTTGTTCAAGTCGATGCCGCATGGCTTGATTGGCATGCAGTTTCGAAATGCTGAAGAAGGTCGAAAATGAGTCCACGATTGGATCGCTGCCCAACCAGTATGATTCTTTCGATACGCCATTTCGATCGCCATTTCGATCGCCATTTTGCCAGAAAGACAGGGAAAAAGTTGTAGAAAATGATGGGAAATATTTTGACTTGCATTGTATTAAATTTTCTCAATGAAAGCCTTTTTTAAGTAAAAATATGATCAAAATACATGCAAACACTGAATATATGAACTGCCAAATATTTGTAACGCAGAAAGAAGGGCCCATTAAGGAGCAAATAATAAATTTAGCTTTAGTTCGTCCCATATGCTGATATACGATAAGAGTCTATGAATATTAGGTTACCGCAGGTTCCATAAGTTTATCACGGTCATCCGCCTATGCGTGTGTTAAAATTGAAGCTACGCGTGTCAAAATTTGGTTAATGTACTGGAGCAAGGTTTGGTAAAGTTTTGTTCACATAGACCTAAACGATGATGATGAGCACCGAATGTGTAGCAAAATTGTATATAAAGTACATAAATACAACATAGTAAGTAAGTGTGTAAGAAATGTTTTTATGGCAAGCAACAAATATTACTGATACGACAGAGTATTTTCGCTTTACAGTACAAGTGATTGTTTGCAGCGATTCGGTGCCAGCTAAATATAATCCTTTTTCAAGTTTTACGGTGTCGCACGTTACGTTAAGCTGTGAACGTTAGTTATCGTTTGTGTAACATTGAGTTGATTGTTGTCCGCTGAGCCCCATGCCTCAGAGCATTTTGTTGTTTGTCATTGACCAACCAATGACAAGCAATGGCTGTTAATGATTAAGACAGCCGTTGGTGTTCCTGTTTTTTTTTTTTTTTTTTTTTTTTTTTTTTCTTTGTTATTTGTTTATCCTTCGGTCTTTTTAAATTAACGTACATTCAGAGCAGATGATGAGGCACTAAACTAGTTCAATGCGCTTTATTACTGACCCTGAGCTTTCATGAAATGTAGATATAAAAAAAAAATCTCATGTTTGCAATGAACAAAAGACAACCGGAAATGGGCCATAAATTCAAACATCAAATAATTTCAAATGCAATTAAAATGAAAATTTGAATAAAATGATTTTGAATTCTTCCCAACTGGAGAACTTTACTAAAACTGCCGTTTAAGTTGAAACATCGTAACTATGAAAACCTAGCATTTCTTGTTAGTGGATAGCACTATAAATGCCATTAATACAGTTTATGTTCAGTTTGTTAAAATACTCTGGTCTTACAATCAATTTATATCCAAAAATCCAATTTCAATAGTGTCGGGTATTTGTTTAGTAAAACATTTTAATGCTACTAGCAACGTTTGTCATCGTTGCTCATCATCATCATTATATTGAAGCACATTTTTTGCATACTTTTAGGCTAGATTAACTAACAGAAAGAAATATTAAGCTATTCTCATTTTTCTGCCCCACATCAGAAAGGGATAACGTAACAGTATGCCATTGACGTAACAGAATGACATTGAATCTAAAGTTCATTAAATAGTAATAGTGAACTATCTTCGAATGTAAGGAATGAAAGGATAGTGAAAATTTATCTTCTTTTTCTCATGAGCGAACGCGTACTGCAAAACGGAAGACCTCCTCTTTTCATCTTTCTATGACGATGTGTAGTGTGTGCACTACCAGCTTGGAATATATATGATAATTAGCCAATTGAAAGCGTTGATGTTCACTATCTGAAATAATCTGAAACTGTTACTTAAGTGTAATCTGGCTGTAAGCGCCCGCATCGACAGATCAGCAACAGTCGGTGCAGTTTGTTTATGTCGAATATTAATTACGACCTATTTTTAGACAGCGCGCTCAAAAATTAAAGCCAGAAAAGAAAATGGGATTTCATTGTGGAGACGGATGACTATTGGACTTACTTCGTCACAAAATCCACAGTCACATTTCATTTTCCTTCATTTTTCTAATTAGAAAATATGTTTATAAACTAAATTTGTTGAGATACAATAGGGAACAGGAGAAGAGTAAAATAAAAAGAAAAAAATTAAACTAACGGAAGGGGTAAAGTTACTGTAAATTTTTCAAAAAATCTTGCTAAAGAGTACAAACGTGGTGGTTTAGCCGGTGACTTTGTCGGGCGTGTTTCCGGGTCTCTAAAAAATAAATGTTTTCGCAACTTACAGATACAGAAGTAGGAAAAAGAAGTTGGAAAAGAAAAGTTGGAAAAAACTATTACTCCTACGTCATCCGACATATGTCCTTATCATCTTAAGTCGTTCGACATTTTCAAATCCATTGCACTATTTGAATAGGAAATCGCTTCTGCATTATCTACTCTCAAATTCAATTGTCTCCCGATCCCGGATGGCGTTCCATCTTGTACTACTCTCCGAAATTGTCTGGCCGTGCTTTGTGCTCCCTTGATGGCTGTGACTTAAGCCTGATTACTTTCCCTTAGCCTCTTAGGAAAAGAGACTTCACCATTCGCTAGTAGAAGAGTGGTCCTAGAGACAACATCAGCAATTTTAGGAGCATCAGAAAACTCAGTGTTCTACCCAAGTTACTGAAATCATTAATGTCTGCGAGATTACTGAAGGCGATAAGACCAATACTTTGACCATTGCAACATGGCTTCATTAAAGGCATCCACTAACTTGTCGGAGCTTAAATCTGATATTTCTCAGCCCAGATTTCTCAAAAGCTTTCGATAGGGTTAACCATGAGCTTTTAATTTATAAGCTTCGTCAACTGAACTTTCCGGAGAATTTTTAGCTGTGTTTTTCGAATTACTTTAGTGTGTTCCTCAAGCGAATCAATTCGGTCCTATATTCTTTGTCCTATACATTAATTATCTTCCCTCGTATTGTAAATTAAGAAAAAAAAACAAATTCAGGCACTGAGTAAAACGATTACGAAGACAGAAAAACGGAGTAATTGAAAAATTGTGAAACTATGTGATATGAATGGAGAACATATATACAACGCATTCGACACTTCGTTCGGCCGGTTTCCTAAAATTCGATCCACCATCGGATCCCATTAGAATTCTCCCACCATACAAAAACAGACTTAACTTGATACGGTTACGGTCGCAGGTTAAGAAACGCGATATTGCGCTTAAATTGATTCGGGGCTGGGGGTTTTGCTCTCTAGAGCTCAATGTTCCGATTCGGTTTTCACGGCACTCTATTTCCTTGAGACTTCCTTATTGCGGCACGAATTATCTGCTGTTCAGCCCGTCCAGCTTCCCATGTAGTTTCATAACTGTAATTACTACCGCCTTGATCAGCTTGCTATGTGTATTAATACAAAAATTATTTAAAAAAAATTAAGTGAATTATATTCTGTTGTGACCGAATCTTCTCTACCTATCGACGTCATTCTAAAAAAGACTAAAAAAGAGGAAGAGAGCTAAATTTTCCTACTCCGTCATATTGGAGGATATTTTCTATTTTTAAAATAAATGCGGAAATATATGTGTGCGGTGTATGCGTTGCACCTTATGAGTATCAAGCAAAAAATGCGGGAAGGAAAGATATTCAAGGTTTTTGTTGCGTACGCGTGAGGGCATAGGAGACGCATTTTTTGACTCGTTGAAGTCATTTTCAAATTCTTTTGCGAATTTGTAGGCGATTTATTCATTTTTGCGTACGTCAGAATGTTTACAATAGACATTACAGAAATTAACGGACGGACAACCGGATGAACCGGCAGACATACGAAAATGCTTAAACGGATTCAGTATTTGACGCTGCCTCAAAATATATATAGTTTGTGAGATCTCTGAAGCTTCCTTCTGGGCGTTGCAAACGTTCTGACAAACAAGTATCCTTGTTGTGTCGGGTATAATGAACTGTTAGTTTAATGCAAACATTTGAACATATTGAAAATTATAGTACATAAGAAATGGTTTTAGGCTACAATTAGATTATTATTTATATCAATATTATTATAGTATTACTACCATCACTATTATAATTATTTTGCATCTTTCTTTTTGTACGATATAATTTTAGCTTAACGTTTAAATTAACAATAACAATACTAGCAGCAATAGTGATAATGCAATAATATTGGTAGAGTCTAATGTTTTCCATTCAAATGTAAATAAAATTATGCTAGTTATGTGGTGAAGACGCCAATACAGATGCCAATGAAGCGACAAAGCCAATGAATCTTCTGTGTAAAATTGCTTCGATTTCACGTTAGAAGGAAAAACATATAAATTTATTGATTTATACAACTAAACGATTAATCAGACTCTTAACTGTTAATGTTCATCTTACTTTAATTTAAAAATTCATTTTTTATTAGGATAAATAAATTATGACAATAATTGTACTGAGCCCTTAAACTATTCTTCAATTGTACAAAAATAAAGAAATTACGAATTAATCCTTAAGTTTGTTCTTAGCGTTGAATGAAATAATTCTTAGATTACAGCAAAATTGAAGAAGAATAACTGAGAACCACCGCTGATGTTCTAAGGGCAGCATGAAGATGTTATGGCGTCTTGCGAAAACCACCAAAAAAAAAAAAAAAAACGCTCCAAGAGATTTGTAACATTTGCACATTTGAACGTTTTTGGTCACAAAAACACAACCCTGTAGAATGTCGGAAGAATGACGAACAAAATAATTGACCGACATGGGTGATTGGTAGGCCTGAGGAGAAAAGCAAAATTCGAAAGGAGAGGAAGACAGTTTTTGGATTTTTGGGGCGAAGAGTTGAGGCACATCGAGTTATGCAGAAGTAAGTAATATTTTCAAATGAGAACAATTGAGTTAATGCGTAAATTCGATAGTGCAGTGGAAGAAAGGAATTTATGTAATTCCAAAGTACTTATTGCATTGTTTGCGCAGAAAGTAATTAAAAGGAAAATTAATTTCATATAAATAAGGTGCAAGAACCAAGCGATTAACATTTTGATCCGGGGGACAAAAAGTTGAAAGCCGCTATATCTTCCGAGCTAGTGGCACTCAGGTGCAGCCCTAAAGAGAATAAATTTCGAAATTTTAAATTTAGATAGACGGTGAGGACATACAGACACATTGTTTTGATGTGTTACAGGTTTCCCAAGAAAGTTCGGGCATAAGAAGAAAGCAACCAAAAAGGTAATTGGGTGACAATTCTATTTATTCAACGGAAACAAATCTCTTACAACTGCAGCTTATACAGCTAACTATAAATTTCTGAAAATAAACAGCAAATTATTACAGAGTTAGTCAACGAAATTTGTCTACTGGACTCATGGATGCTTACTAAGTGTTTTTAACTATTGCGCTAATTTCCGCATAGAATATGGTACAGCAAGTAATGTGTGTAGTGTGTGTGTGTCAGCGAAAGAAATGAGTGAACGAGTGCTCATTTAGCTATTTGACCGGAAGGTATTGAGAATCTTGTTTCGACTTGTTTCGACAGGCGAATGAATAGTCAGCACTTGTTAACAGTGGTTGTCGAGCCCTTCCTTTTTTTGTTTTTGAAAACCAAACAATAATAATAATAATAATAATAATAATAATAACAGTAATAAAAGATTTATTTCTACTGATTAACAGCTTTTAAGATTTCTTGAAAGGAAAACATTTGCATTAATAAATAAGGAAACAAAGTGTTTTCTTTTTTTTTAATATCATATAAAAAATGTTATTAGTTTTATAATTTGTTTTTAAATTCCTTAGAATTTGGATTTTCTATTCCGTAAGAAGTTCTTAATATAATCATGAAAGGCAGATTTAATATTCATCATCATAATAATGGCTTTTATGTGCGGCATTGTCCGCAACAAGAGTGAAGCTGCGTACAAAATAGAAGTAAATGAAAATGAAAATGAAAACAAGAAAAGCAAAAAAAAAAAGGGGAGAAAAAAAAACAATAGAATACATAATTTTATCTTTTTGCTTGCTTTCCTTGACATTAACAACAAAACGTCGCGCTGTCCCTATCGCTGTTTCGTAAATTAAAGTTAAACGAGCGAACAAAACGAAGGCAAAAGTGAGCAGAAAAATGTTAGATCAACTTTACGAAAATCCAACTTTGGTCGAATCTAGAACACGCATCTTCTGTAACTTCGACAGCTTCCGGTAGTTGAATTCCTTTCTCTCTGGATGTACAGTCAATGCAAGAGTATAGGATGCTTACAGTGCAAGATTTCAAATCGTCTAGTAAATCGTTGTGTCTTACAGCTTGAATTTTTAAGCTTCTCTTATATTATTTTTTTTTTTTTTTTTTTTTTTGTAATTATGAGCAAAGATGTTTCCATCCAGATAGTGTGGATAACTAACAGACAGATAAAACTAATCACGCTAATGAAAGTTATATACAATTTATTGATTTTCTGCAGCGAACTTCTGTGTGTTGTAAGGAGGCGACGTGGCAACATCAACCTATTAATGTTTCTACCGTATAAGCTAAGTAACCTAAACTTATTACCGTAAAAGTGTATGTCAAACCATTATTTTACAGCAATTAAGAATTGAATCTTATTACCAAATAAAAAATAATTTTTGCTTAAATGGAAGCACGTGCAAAAAAAGGTCATATTCCATCACAGTTCTTCACATACATTCAATAAAAAGTTTCTATAATATTATAATATTTTGCAACCCACAAGAGGCTTGCAGGCACAAGAGGTCGGACTGACCCTAAATACAGTTGTCTGTGAGCTAAAGTATGCGAAATAGATTGAACACTAACAGCGCATGGGCGGACATCAAGCAAACTGAGAATTCTTCACTTCGCAATTGATATAATAGAAGATATGTTCATCTTATAAACGTGCGAACTTAATGTAGCGTGTATTACAAGTGGTGTGGGTGCGTAGGTAATAGAGAAAATCATCCTATACTTCACAGAATAGTTGAAGTCGGCCAATGAACATTTAAACCTGAAAGCAATTAGGAAAACAAAGAAGAGCGGGAAACAATTAAGAGGATTCGAAATATTGCCATAGATTTCTATGTGTGTGTATGGTTATATGGTTTTCACGATACACTCCGAAATCATCGTTATTGCTATTATTTATAAGAGTCTACTGCTGTTATCAGTGCAAATCAACTTGCGATGGACGCGGTACAAAAGATATTTTAGACTCGCTAAACTTTGATAACCTACAGGAAGTGCAATATTATGGAACGAGAAATTTATGTCGAAGAGCACGAAACCACGTATAGAGATTTTACAGAAGGAAATTGCCTTTTAATGAGCTGAACATTTTTTTAATTTCCTACCTTAAAGGCGTTCGACTTTGAATGCATTATGCAAACAGAACAGGGCGCATTTTCTTACACTCATCGCATAAAATAATGTAATAAGAGCGTCCGAGCGTCCATGCGTCCATGCGTCCATGCGTCAATGCGTCCATCTGGTATCTGCCCATAAATACTTGACTTTGCGCTTTATGAAATGTCATATATATATATAGCTCTTGGAAAATGGATTGACTCGGATGACCGATCAATGACCGATCTTCCCCATACAACGCCATATGTAATAATTGAATAAATGCTCAAAGTGTTTTATATATGTTTGCTTTCAATGTCTTAAAATTTAACTATCCTGCGCTAAATTTGAACTACATGGATGCATTTTTTGCTCCCCTTCCCGTATCCCGACTCTCACGATATTTACGCCTTCTCAGAAAATTAACTTCACTAAAATTGCTTCATGCTTTAAGTCTTTCATATAAAGGTTACATAGACATAACATATAATTTTCTGAATTTTGTGACATATATACGTAAAAAATTGCCTTAACCGAGATGATATGTTAAGCGATATACTGTAGTATTATATTTACCTTAATGTCCATAGAGAAGTTAGAATGAAAATGAATTCACTCGCTGTACATTTTACATCATACTTCACGTATATACAATATGTGAACTGTGTGTACTTTGATCGGAAAAGTAATTCTAAAGAACTTAAGCCTTATATATATATATATATATATATATATATCGGTTGGCTTGCATTTTGCGTTTGTAAGGTACCACAGGGGATGTGCTTATATTCGAATCGTCAAATATTTGTAATCCATTAAAGTGGACATTAAAGCGAAATTATAAGCGAAACGCATTCTGTCTCAATTTCAAGCGAATAACTGGTTTAGCTCGCTTGCCTTAGAAGGGCGAACAATTTTAAGACATGCCAAACGCACATTTTCTGTACTCATTAAATTATTTTTGCTTATCAGCAAAGTCTGTGCTGTGTTACCCTGCCGTGCATTTCCTAAATTAATGATCGTAAAATTTTACAGCTTTTAGCTTAGAGTGGGTCATACATAAGTTTTTATTTAATGAAATCCATTTGTCAAAATCGAAAATTATTTAAATCGCATTAGGTGTTCTTTCACAACTGCTTCAAAACCTTATATAAATAAGATATATATATATATATATATATAACCGAATACAGAATTACCGCCTAAATCTATGTACGCCATTAAATGGTTAATCGATAAGATGTATGAAAGCAGTGAATGGGGTAAAATTTACGTGATTAACCGACACATTTTATTTTACAATAAATTATTAACCGTTAACGCATACCAGTTTTATTAAATTTGTTACAATAATTTCTATAATAATTACTTTTTTATTAGCAATCCTTACTAAGCTAAAACTGTAGTTAAATCAAATGATGTTTCGGCATTTTTGCAGATTGGACGGTCGTTGAACTTCTCTCGCGATAAGTTGATAGTGTCACGAGACGTATGGCATGTTGCAGCATCTTTTTGAAATCACATATCGTCCAACTTGAAATCATTTACAAGACCATGCCACAAACAGTTAGTACTCACGCTTCTGTAGCGGACATTTTCAGCCCCCAAACTAGATCCAACAGTTAATTTTTGTGATTATAAAAGCCTTGCACGAACACCAGGTTGGTCTTCTTTGCTTCAAAGGAGCAATTTTCCTTACCTTCTAACATGTCAGTTAAGCAAATATGGGCTTCATCCCAATAATTCACGAAAACAAAATCCGAATAGATTCGTTCTCTTTCTTTTTTATAACAAATTTTAACATCTTTTAGATGCTCAGGACCGTTCCTCGTCATTGACATCAATTTTACCACTTTTAAGTGGTTGAAGGCAAAACCGATAATTGCGATATGCGATATGATTCGATGAGCATCGCCAGCAGATTTCCTCAAATCAAACAACAAAAATTATAAATGCCGAAAATGCAATTTTTGGCACTCCATGATTAGTGTCTGTGTGTGTACACTGAATAACTCTGTAATACTAAACGGGAAACTGTTATTTTATGTAGAGAAAGGTCAAAATCGTCGCATTTGACTCTTGTGTGCTTTAATACTTTGCATTATCTTAGCATTTTCACTAGTAGATGTCGCTGATCAAGATATGCGCAAGTAACTAAACGTAGATCGGATGTATGTAAAATCGTAATAGTAATAACGTGCTTTTAAACTAACTTTCATGCGCCACGAAGACGGAGAACATTAATATTCGCAGTCCGTGAAACGTGGCTTACAACGAAATGAAATGAGCTGAGGGTGAAACTAATAAGTTGTAATTTGCTATGAGGTGTGGGGGCCACCAGAGGAGAAAAGTAAAAATTACATGTGCGTTTGTGTATTTCGTCAAGATGAGTTAATAAGGAGACGAGTACAAAGCTATTTGTTTTCTTCTAGAATTTTTTGTTTTTTCTTTTTTTCGTTTACTGAACTTTCTCTTACTTCATATAAAATATTATGTATTTGCAGAACACTTAAAAAAGCAAGCAAGAGGAAGAAAACAGCAGTAAAATTTTTACTTAAATGAGTTTAAAAATATTCGACAGCAATGCCTGCCCTAAGGAGCCACTTATTAATGTACCCGAACTTTGAAATGCAATACAACAAACGAACTGGAATGAGGTACTGCTTCTTCATAATGCACGAATGAAAAAATTCTTAAAGGAAAGAGAAAGGCAAAGCAAAGCAAGATCTAGATAGAAACACACATACATTCAAGCATTAATATGCATTTGATTTTCCACATCCCTATTATTATTTTTCTTCATTTTCAGAACTATGTCTCGCTAATATGCTAGGGTAAGCTTTTCATTCTGCAAATAAAATAGCTGAGGGAGTCTAAATTTCGTAAATATTTATGTTTTCCTGTTCTTTGGTTGAAATTACAATAACGGCGATGAGAATACGAAAAAAATAACAAAATAACGAATTACTCAGAGTTATGTTTTCGATGGGCAACAATTTGGTCCTTAGACACCCTCCATGTACATAAAATACATCCTATTCATTTAGTGGAAAAGCATTAACTCAACACTAAAACCTATTGAAACAACATAAAAAAATTGGTAAAAACCAGAAGGCGAAGAAATGATGCGGGCAGCGGAGGGCTTCGGTCAAAAGGTAAAGGATTCCACATTACTCCACAAGCTCCTTTTACCAAAAAAAACCTGTGAAACATGGCTGAGGAAATCGAATGGTATATATAGGAGGGCTGTTTTCCTTGGGAGAGAGTATCGCTCCGGTATATTTCAGAGAAAACACTGAATGAATGAATAGATTTGTATGTAAAAACTGGAAAGCTACCCGCCGATGCCCGCATGCTATGGAAATTGCAGCAGGATAATGATCCGAAATGCGCATTCATTTTGGTGAAAGTCCGTTTTCTGGATCATATCTTGGATGTTACTGAGCAGCCAAGTCACTCTCCCGGCCTCAATCCTGCTGAGAGACCGTCTGCGAAGGACTAAAGCGCAATGTTTCCTGTAGGACTAAAAAAGAATTGTGGAAAAATATTTAAAAACTATATATATCCGAGTTGAGATCTGCGATAATTAATTTCATTCAAGCTTACAAAAATCGAAAGTGTTCTGAAAAACGGCAGCGGTTGTACCCGCTATTGATGGTTATGGGTAAATGCTTTTTATAAAAATGATTACTTTTAAGCTTTAACTTTATAAATATTATGCAAAATGAATCTTAGTTTTTTTTTTCTCTCTTTAACATGTAACATGTAACAGTGGTGTAAGCATAAGCGATAGGCATCCATAGAAATCCAACTTAAACGAACACACTTCATACCTTTCCCTCTTAGTCTTTTGGAATATCTTGCAAAATTTATTGTTTGCAAATTGGAAACTTCTGCCAAAAAACAAATGAAAATAAAAATACAAATAAAAACTCAGTTATACAGTTATTCTGCACGTCGGCACACATGTGTGCATTTACACACCATCAATCTTTTACTAATGTGTGAAAGAGATATGTTTGTTTGCTTACACTCATGAATATTCAGACAATTTCAACTAAAGTTGTTTTTGTTTTTAGTTTCAAAATTCCCTCGCACTCATTTAACAACTCACTTTACTGAAGTTGACAAAAGAAAACAATATAAATAACATGTGTTTTTACATCGTCCGCTTAAAGACATGATAGCTTTTCCACATGCGTGCGTTATTGAAACTTGTTGTTGGCGAATGCACAAAAAAATAAAAAAAAAAGAAGAGGAGCTGGGCAACGTTTTTTTTTTTTTTTTTTTTTAATTTTACGATATACTGGAACGCTTCTTCGCTAAATAAGAAGAAAAATCAGGGTTTTTCAAATCTTGCATTCATTCCATCAACGTCGCAAACAGTCTAAACAATTAAAAATTTCCTCACTAAAATTTATTGTATTTGCCTTGTAACGTTTAAAGACCATTTCCTCTAGACATATGTATTTTCGCTAAGTTTATAAAGCTGTGAGAATCAATAGTTGAGAACGATTTTCCGTATGATCAATGAATTGTGTAGCAACGAAGAGAAGTTGTTTTTCAACTCACCCTTTGTGAGTGTGTTTGATTATTACGGTAAAAATGTTGGGGAAACATTCTCACTGTTTTATATTTAATTACGAAAATTTATATGGTTTTCCGGTATGAAAATTTTAAAAAATAAACAAAAAGAAAAAACTGAACTCATGTCGTAACCGGTAAAAAAAAAGTGTATTCGCTTTGCAGCAAATCTTACATCTTAACATACATTCAAAACGCTAGTTAGTTACGATTTGTTTGATTGTAAATACGTCAATGAGTTCTGGTTCACAGATTTTGATTAAAGAAACTTTCTGTTATGAACTACCAAGTCCTACCAAGAATTACCATTGTTTGTCTATTCCCCCCAGTAGAAGTGCACGGACGGATAAGACAAAAATCTATGAAATATATCCGAAAAATATTGTACGCGTTCCTTCAGACGCGCAAGTTAGATAATAAAGGAAGGCAAACGGACGGACGGACAAACGTACAAATAATAATTACTAAATTAAAAAATTAAAAAAATTTCGTGCTGCTAATAGTTTTTTCTGACTATTGCAAACGTAGTGTCAATACTAGTATATCTACGTTGTTTGTTAGTTTCATTGAGTTTCATTAATGGCCGTAGACAAAACTGTAAACGACAATCTGCACTTACACTTTTAAATTTTTCTCATGAATACATTTAATGTTTAAATATGCGTTCATCTTGAACTATAAAACAATCATTTCTCGTTAAACTAAAGTCAGCATTATTTCCACTTTGCTATTCTTTCCCGATGACTTCACTTCAATGAACTTCATTTTCCATAGTTTATTTGCTCATTTCGCATAACCTAGTTTCAATAATACGTTATAAAGTGAACTAATAAAAGTGATTTTTAAATTTTTCCAGCTGCTCGTTAATAAGACAACATTTTGAAATGTTAGTTTGCCCAGAAAGTGAAAAACATACCGCATAATTAACATGACATCAAACGATATTTTATTTCACTTGACTTTTCCGTTTCTTTAAAATATAATTAAAAAGCGTTAGTTAAACAAGACCAAAAAAAAAAGGTGGCTTGAGATAAACAAATTAGAAAGCACGCTCTCCAACCCTCAGCTTCGAGCTCATACTTATATTCTTTGCAAATATTGGGCGGCCAAGTTCACTGATCTCTTTCCAAAACATAAAAGCATTCATCAGACGGCCTTGGACTTTTAAAGTTTTAAACCTATTTAACAATTTATTATTCACGTTTCTCGCTTCGAATTTATTACAACATTCTCTTCAGATCGTAAGTCAAAGACATGATTACACTACTAGAGACACCCATCTCGCAAAAAAAGTGACGCGATTTTCATTTTCATTGATTTGCAAGAGTTGGTTGGCATTCGTTTTAATACGAATTTGTTTTTTTGTTTTTTTGTTATTTCTTCATTAAATCAATATACCTGACACACAACACTCTCAATCGCTCGATTTTATTTAGCTTGAGCAACGATACAAAATTTCATTTCGTCGATAAAGTTGAAGACAATTTTCTGATCAATATTTAATTCCGCGATGATATCATAGAATGTAATGTGCGCGTGGTATTCAATGCTTTGGGAAATGTAATTGCCTTCATTAATGATTAGTCGATCAGAACACGGCGCATGATGGTTCACATAAAAATTTCCAAGGGCAAGCAAAATGCGTGCTATAGCTAAAGAATTCTCACCAAAAACGCGACGAATTTTTTTGTAAGCGAATCTTTATCGCATTCATCGAAAGGATATCCTAATTGTTACAGAATTTTTGCTTATTTTCAAAACGAAACTATTTTATTTAATTTTTAAATTTTTTACAAAGATCCGAATCATAATCTTTCTCGTGACTCATAAGTATTTCACAAAATGAATATATATAAGCTTCGTGGGCAAAGTGGGCAAAAAAATTGTTAAACAACTTTGAACCCAGAAACGATAAATCAAAAATTGAACCGCCTGATTCGCACAGTACACAAATCATTTCAACGATAACCGAATTGTGAAAACGGACCATTACGAAAACCATTTACGCCTCCTAGAGCTGAAGTTGAAAAATCTCAATACGTGCTCGAATCTTGTTTCATTTCTTTCTTGTTATTATTTATGCTTAAGAGAAAGCGAATGTAAATGGAATTGAATTATATTCAATGATAAAACGCTTCCCGTCGTTCTGAACTTAGAGAGAGGAAAATAGATAAGAAGGACACGATGAACTTTCTGCCCTAAAAATGGATTTAAAATCAATTAATATTTATTTAAATCCATAATAAAATGGTTTCATATGCTCATAAATAAAAAATACGTGTTATAAATCATCGTAAGCGTCTGTTTGCGTATATTGATGCCATCGGTCGTTACACTTCGTTTCTTTAAAAAAAATATTTAAATATGCGTATGTGGAAAACAACTGGACAACTGAATACATGCATTTGCATATGTTGAGCATATTCGTTCCAAAAATTTGCTTAATACGTTTCACTGTCACTCGATAACAAAAATCATTAATTCGAGAGAACGACAGAAGAATTTTCATTTTTCCGATATTTATATGTATTGTTAAATACATTTTATGGTTAATATCAGAGACAAGGAAATATAACGAGAGAGGGTCCCACATTTACATCAAAATTGAAACTAGGAGATTATTACGGACTTTTTCTGTTTCTCTTATGAATAACGGTGGCAACGCTGTTAATTAGCAGTCATTTGACAGCTTACTTTTTCTCTCTCGTTAGTTAGTGCATGGCGACGCGTTCTGTTAACAGTTTCTTGAGATGACCTTGCAAATGTTTGAAGCATATGTGTCAGAAGCATATACAACTCTGTGTTTTCAAGTGAATATGCGCTATGGTACACAGAAAAACTAAGAGGTATCTATGTCGCAAGTATGATTTCTGAGAACGAGAAACCAAGCTGTCAAAGGGCTGCTAATTAACCGCGTTGCTACTGTTATTTATAACAGAAACACGAAAAGTCCGTACTATTCCCCTAGATTGAATTTTAAACAGAATGTCGGACCTTCTGTTTAATACATAGTAGAATGCTTTGCTTTTGCGAGGGTAATTTTTTCACATTCAATTTAAAAATTTTAATTTTCCAAAGTGAAGGCAAAACATTCACTTTGTCCTTCCAACACTTCTACTTGTATTTTTTTTATGACAAATGGATAGATACAAGGGAGCAAGGAATGTCGAAACTAAATTGTTTCAAAGAGACAAGTGAGTGTTGCCACTGCCAAACTAGTTACAAATAACCAATCAAAGAAGTTAAGCTTGCTAAACAAATACATGTAAACCGCAATGCTTATCCAACATGTCAAGCATACGAGCCGCGCAAAGGAGGTTATTCTTAAGACGGGGCCCCATGACCAATTTAAAATGGTTATTGGATATAAACCATCTACATTAAGAATAATATTAAAAAATTTTTAGCCATCAGGGAACTGTTTTAATTTTTCATAGTTCGCACTTTTTTCCAAGCTTGTTCTGCATTTAGGCTAAAGACACGGTGGATTGAAATTTTTGGAAAGCTAGAAGACTGACTAATCGACAGCGTAGTCTTCGAAAAATCGTATTAATAGGAATCGAAATACCAAGATTTGACGAAACATTTCAACTCTTCATTTCATCATTATATTTTTTTCTGCATTCAGAAATCGGTTCTTTAGAATTATGTTGTGATTAAACGAAGCTGATGGGTTTGAAAACACGTTTATTGTCGAAGTAGCTTCAAACAATTTTTTAAAACTAAATTTGCTCAGTTTTTAAAACGAAAGAAGCTATCATTCTATACTTTCTCTATACTTTACTCATAAACGCATCTTTCTCATGTCCTATCCATTATTTTTTTATTATTAATTTTGATTTCCAATAAGTTGAGAAAAAAAAATTTCGAAATACTTTTCTTCTTTCATAAAATATTTACTAATTTATCGACTTTTTCTCTCAATCGAACATCCAAAGCGTTCACGAGTATTGTTAAATACATGATAACATAGTGCCAGAGAAAACTAAGGAGATTAGTTTTAAAATAGAACGTAGTCTGTATCTTGGGAATTTGTGAAGTTTTCATGAACGTAAGAGAAGTAGAGCTTTTCCATTAACGAGTATTTTTTATTTATTTTTTATTTTTTTTTCCTTTTTAAGTCATATATAAATTCAGGGGATGCCTGTACTCGTGCAACACGGTTACGGTCAGAAAGAAGTAAAGAAAGAGAAAAGAAAGCTGAACACTCATAATAGCTGTGACTGAACTAAACGCCACTGCACTCGAGATTTCAACGGAATCGAACAAGGCTTAAGGCTAAATAAAGGCTTAAATTATGACATTATAACTTGAGATTAAAGGAAAAGAAAGGAATTTTAGCTAAGAAAATTTTTGATGTAAACAAATAAATAAATAAGAAAGCAGATTAAAAAAACAAGAGCAAATAAGAACATTATAGCCGACCATAAGGCCGACCATTATATATCCTAAATCAGAGGGCCTAATAAAAGACATCGTCTTTGTTCGGGGTAATATACCAGCATTTTATGTTTTATTTCCATTTAAAGGCATAAATTCTCCGGGAGCTCTTATATGGAAAATCGTTCAAGGTCTAACCAAGCAAGAAGTAAACTCAGCTAAATTGATCCTTCTATCAAAGACGTTATTATTTCTCATCGATTTTCGTCAGAAAGTATTAAAAGCTGCAACGTCTCGCCGAACAAAGAAAAAGTTTTTCTAATGACTACACTCATACAGGGTGAGACACGAGAAATCTACCTACCAAATATCATAACATATAAAGCAGAGAAATAGACCTCCATGATCGTAGTCTCTATCTATGCGCAGAGTAATCAATTGATATTTAGATTATTATTAGACACAACAATTTCGTTCTACAGAATTTAATAATACGATTATATAATAATAAGATTTGTGTAATAAAAATTAGTGGCGTAAAAAGTGGCTTAAAATTTGTGTCAAAAAATAATAGCGTACGTGTACATGTTTTCGATTAACAAAGTTCATTAAAACGCAGGAAACATCTCCTTGAACGCTTGGCGAAATAGGTGCCGTTAAGTATTTCTATTACTTATTATGTTCTTAGTCATATATAAATATCTGTTTATATAATTAAGTCAGCTGCCGAAACAGAAGATCTAATTACTCTTCTTAGATATATATGTAATGTAGGATAATTGCCATACGATATACGATCGATGTATCCAGTAAATGGATTTTCGCTCTACATTTCAGTGAACACGAGTTATACACGAGTATATATACTTTTTGATTTCTGAATCAAGTTTGTGAAATTCAAAGGAGAACATAATTTCATAATTTAAAAGAAATATTTTCAGAGCTTACCGAAGTAATTAGTTTATGCAAATTTGGTAAAATCACCATAAAAAATAATCGACTTTTAGTTGAACATTTCAATTTTAATTTTGGAAAACATTTTGAAAAGTAATGCATGCAAATACGTTGAGGTTAAATTACAATTTTTCAATAAATGAAAGAAGGAACTTCACGAGCCTTAAATGACGACAAGCGAAAACAAGAATAACCTGAACAACAATAGCAACAGTAATTCAAAATGTTTAGAAAAAGCAAAAGCCAGCAGAGAAGACTTGAAAAGGAAACCGCGCTCTCTAAATGCAAATGAAAGTAATAATAGTAAGCAAAGACATCGTCTTCTTCTTCTAAACGTCGACAAAGTATTTAATAACGATGTTATTTGTTTTTTTTTTTTTCGCCTTCGTTTTGCCAAATATAAGCCATTCATGACATTATGGAGAAAAAAAGACGTTACTGTGTTATTCGAAGTACGTTAGGTGCGCAACTAAGTTTTTGGGTTCGGCACATACTAATGGCTCATGTAGTGCATATACATATCTGAAATGGTATTTCTTTTCATTTTTTTTTTTTTTTTTTTTTATAATCTGGACATTCGTTAACAACAAATACTTGAAATACACATAAAACACTTATAGCGAAGCAAAAATATTTTCTCTACCAACGACTACGTCAAGGTTTGTGTTAAATAAATGGCATTGTTGAGAGACATGACGCTTCCTGGTCGACTCGGAATGTAGTCCTGCCTAATAATTACAGATGATGAGCGATGAAGAAGTAGAGTTCAATGATGCAAAAACCATTTTTTATATATTTTGTCGAATTTTTAAGTTTTCATTGATCAAAGCTTACTACTCTTCCTCGAAGTATTCTCTCCCTCCAATTGTACGTATCACGTAATGATGTTTGATTGTTAGTGTGGATCGTCAAAATAGCATTTGAAGAATAAGTTTTAAATTGGGCAGGTTATGTTTATGTCTTAGGCGCTTTATTTTTATTCTTGCCCAACTCGCTCAGCGTCGATACGCTCAGACATTCTTTCGCAATACAAATTTCATATTGAAATTTCATCTCCTTTTTTTCTATTGTTTACATCTTTATTGTTTGCAATTTTGCTTAACGTAGCGGATATTAGACTTGCTGACACTAAATTAGGTTAATGGTAAGGTGACACTCTTTCAATTGTAGCATTTGTATTCCATGTCGTATACTTGACATATTGAAGTGTGTGTTAATTTTTAATTTGTATACAATTCGCATGGCAGACTACAGGTAGATGCACTACAATTAACTGTCGCTTAAGTCAGTCTGAAAATAACTTGCTTTTGACGACAATTACACGTAACATTATCACATAACATTCGCAGTACAGAAATAGAAGAAAAATCACATTTGATTTCAACTAAATGCAAGCTGGAGACTTGGTTAAGAGATCCGAAGCAGGGATCAATTTATTTCAAATGAATTGTATCTTACATGTCGTATAATATTATATATATATTGCATTAGGTTAGCAGTATTTTCCAAGTAATCCCACACAACTAGAATCGATATTGACATACCGGTCTGATTGCGAAATTAATCCGAGGACTATCCTATGACAATTTTGAGGACAAACTTAAGCTTGACGTATTCGCATTTATAAAATTCTTTGTATACACAAACAAAAAAAAAAGCTCTGACTCTTTGATGTTAAATGTTAAAAGATTTTTATGAATAGCCAAAAACAATTTGCATGCATTTAAAATATGTTGAATATTTTATGCATTTAAAGTTGGAGTTGTAAAGTACGAATGTTTTCTGTTTTCTTATATTATTTTCTAAATTACGACAAAAATTAAATTTAATTGAAACGAATTGAAGGACTAAGCATTTATTATTAAAATCGAAACAAGAAAAGCCATCAACATACATACACACAGTAATTTATTTGTTATTTGAACAGGAAGAAGACTTATTTAAAAAAAAAAAAAAAAAAAAAAAAAAAAAACTAATAATAAGAACATAATAGTCAGAGGAGGCTGACCATTATGTGTCCGACAGCATTGGCCCTAATACAATCCTTGATTTATTTTCATGATGAAATATCTATGAATTATTATTATTATTATTATTATAATTTTAATAAATTCTTAGAGCATTAGCCACACAGGCTATCGGTTCTATTTAAGAAAAAAAAATACTAATAATAAGAACATAATAGTCAGAGGAGGCTGACCATTATGTGTCCGACAGCATTGGCCCTACAATACAATCCTTCATTTATTTTCATGATGAAATATCTATGAATTATTATTATTATTATTATTATTATAATTTTAATAAATTCTTAGAGCATTAGGCTATCGGTTCTATTTAAGAAAAAAGAATATTAAATATTAAGCCGAATAGTTTTAATCGAGTAATACATTGTATTGATAGTGCGTTTTCTTGAGCTGATTTTAGGATGTCCATACGATTAGTTGCTCCAAACGCAATACTTCTAGCAAACGAAAATCGAAGGCGGTCACCAAGAATATGCTTTATAGTGAGAATTTGTCCACAATTGCAGATTGGAGGAGAAAAGTGCATTAATCCATTAATCCAGTGATGAGTTGCAATTGCATGGCCAAGGCGAATTCTCGAAAATATGCCTTCATCTTGATTATCTCGATATTCGTTGCATGCAAAGGTGGAATTAGTTGAGGGTTAATAGAAGAGTAGTGCTGACGATAGTATTGTAGATTTCCTTCTTTTCTTCTTTTCTCTTTAATTCCTCTTTCCATGTCTCGATGTTTGATTCGTTATTGAAATATTTATATATAAAACTTGTTTGTAATGGACATGAACTATGAACAAATATCGATAAATATTTAGTAAACTTGCTTACAATGTCAGTTAGTAAAGTTCGATTTATTCTGGTAAACATTTTCACACATTTGCCTTTAGTATGCTTTAAACTCTCTAAATTCTCGACAGTAGTGTACATATAGGATTGAAAAATTCGTCTTCACTTTAGAGCTCACTTTCTAAATTGATTAAATTGAATTAATTTTATATTTACCAAGAGTATAGTATAGTATATGCACTTCTACGACTTCTATGACAACCGAAAAGAAATTAACGGTACATATGAATATCATTGTCTGACGCGACGGATACTTAAGTTTATGTTTAGCGAGTCGTTATGAAAATTACTTAGTGATGTTTTAGATAAATTAATACAAAACTTTTTATAAAGCGTTAGTTGCGCATCACATATTTATTTCTCTGCTATAGCACGACGGTGTGAGTGGTTCTTCTCTCATTATTTGTTATACTTGATAAATTGAATGGAACTTTATTACTAGAACATGTTCGCCGAAGGCCTTTCATCTTGCTGCTCTTCGTGAATGCGCTAACTTGTATTTACGTACGCACGATTTAGAAAACGTCCCATTTACGCTCGTTACATTAATTTGAGACCACTTGGATATTGAAAAAAGAAGATAAGCTGCTGTGCTTTAATTGTTTTTTACGACGAAGCACTCGCCATTAACACGTTCACGCTAATTAAAGGCAACAATTTAACGTAACACCATCAGCAATAACCCGGCAGTGCTGGTCGTTTTACTTGTAATGTGACAAAGCTTTTCTTTTGGCCGACGCTATTGCTGTTACTATTACTGTTGCTGTTGCTGTTGCTGTTGCTGTTGCTGTTGCTGTTGCTTCTTATAACCCAAACTCATGTGATAATGCCCGCCATTGGATACTTTGTATAACACCAGTCACCATAATAACAGCCGTCGCAATGCTGTAATAATAGAAACGAAACTCAATTGGTGTCGCTATCACAACGGCTTCTCCCTTCCCGCCACTACGATAATATTCTGTAAATTGCTATAAGCATTTTAATAGCACACGCAGACACACACACGTTCGTGTATGTTATTTTGCGGCCCATGTTTGCACATATGTGTGCGTGCGTATGCGTATGCGTTTGCTTGGAATTTTAAAAAATATCCAGCAGTGGAAACCTTATGGTTGGTTTACGATTCTACAAGCACTGTTCATACTCTCGTTGATTTAATTTTGCAATTATTTTATACGCTATAGTGCGCTACTGTCAAACTTTCCTACGCCATTAAATTGAATAAAAAATTTTGTCAAACCCTCTTTTTTATATTGGGGGGTAAGCTAAAAACCCCCCCCCCTTCCCCCCGCCCCCCAATGCTAAATTAATTT